>JABUQX010112744.1:0-12112 GCA_015478945.1 Trachelipus rathkii | reverse complement strand
AGCAACTTACTCTATCATTTTATAAACATCAAAACATAATCAGCTTGGAAGTTAGATTATGGGAGAGAAATAATGAAACAACCGTATTTGAACCTACATCATTTGGATTCTACATTTCAGGCCTAATGCAACTGAAATATATGCTAGAGGTACGTAGGCGAATGTTAATGCAGATGAAGAAGACATATGTGTTATCTAATTACGTAACCGTAATTCATTACATGTTATACCAAGAATACTACGCATTTAAGGAAAACCCTGATCGATGATCCTACGCACATCATCGATCGCTTCCTAAGTTCTATAGACGTACAAAAATTCATTTATCCACTTAGAAAACAATGGCAGGAAAGTATTTATGCAGGTGACCCAGAATGTAAATATACTATAATATCTGAGCGGGAACTTTTTACGTATTGTTAACTGAAGTATTACTGAGACACGAAACTATATAATCGATAATGATATAAATGATTGCCATATTTGCAAAGATTTAGAGTTTTAATATAAAATAGGCCGAAACATCATGTGTAAAAAATGTATGTAGAAGTATTAATTTAATGTTAACCTTATATATAAAACCATTGTAAATATATTTAACACGCTTGCTATATATTTAATGTTATCCTATATATATATATATTATAATATATATATATATATATATATTATATATATATATATATATATATATATAATATATTATATACTATATATATAATATATATATATATATATATTATATATATATAAATCATTGTAGTTAATGATTATTAAATGTTCTATTATATAGTAAAGTTTTTATTACCCTTATTTTTACTTTCTTAAATAAATATTTACATGTAAATATAAGTTTAAATAAACGAAACTTGGTCAGGATATGAAAAAACCAAAAAGCGATAAAATAATTCTCGACCAATTACACATACGAGGTCATATAGAGAGATAAGGATTACTCCGACTCACAAGAAAAGTAAACATTTCCTTCTTACCTGATCAAAGGATCTTAATCCAGCATGTTTCAGTGTGAAATATATTTATAAAATATAACATTGATTTCTCGATTCTTGTCTATACTGGAATACCTTTTGACCTGGTATTGGCTTAAATCCGCCTGTGATACAAAAAGGCTTATCCTAAATTGAGGCCTAAATAGGCCAAACGTAGTTATTGCACCACATTTTTACAAGAAAAAGGTCATTTTTGATTATATTTTGAACCTGGTATTTAGGGCCTAATCGCCCCGGCGGTACAAAAGGATTATCCTTAAGATTTAGGGCTAAAGTAGTTATTTTAACCCATTTTACAGAGAGAGGGGGTCAAAGGGTTACGTAATCTGTAACGAGGGCGGGTTGTTGTGTTTTCTCGTGTTGGATTGTCAATGTACATTGATAAATTTTAAGAAATACCAAATTATTTAAAAACTTTAAAAATATTTTTAGTAACATCGAGCGAATAATATAAATGTAGTGAATAATTGTTATTTTTAGAATAAAAAAACAGAATGATTTTAATTTAAAATACATGTTATGTTAACAGAGAAGACTTTATTTTGTTATTTTTTTATACTTATTACATCGCTAAAGATGATATAAAGCAGTAAGTCAATAGAACAAAACGTGCATAGCTTGGTGTAGAGGGGGTGCTAGGGGCTGGACCTTACTGATTACTGATTTATTTGCTTTAAGGTACGTAAAATATATGTTTTTATAAAATTTCATAAAATTTTACTAAAAGTTATTTTAAATATATATATTATAAACAAAAAGTATTAACAGGTAATAATAAATTCTTTGTTCAAAAGATAATGATTGATTTATTAGTAGAAGTTTTAAGAAACTTTGAAATAAATTTTAGTTATATTTGAATGAGTAATATAAATTAACGTGTTTAATAAAACCGCAATAAAAATGTTTTTAATAAATTATACGTTATATGTGTAAGTGAGTTTGCGTGTGTGTGGGTGTGTAAGTGAGTGTGCGTGTGTGTGTGTGTGTGTATGTAAGTAAATCTGTGTGAGTGTAAGTAAAATCTGTGTGTGTAAGTAAATCTGTGTGTAAGTAAAATCTGTGTGTTGTGAGTGTAAGTAAATCTTTGTGAGTGTAAGTTAAACTGTGTGTGAGTGTAAGTAAATCTGTGTGAGTGTAAGTAAATCTCTGTGGTTGTGTGTGTGTGTAAGTTGTAAATGTAAGTGTTATGGGTAAATGTAAATGTCATAGTGAATGTGTGTATAAGTGTCATAGTGAATGTGTGTCTAAGTGTAAGTGTGTGTGTGCGTGTGTGTGTGTGTGTGTGTGTAAGTGTAAATGTAAGTGTCTATGGGTAAATGTAAGTGTCATAGTGAATGTGTTTCATAAGTGGTCATAGTGAATATGTGTCTAAGTGTTAGTGTGTGTGTGGTGGTGGTTGTGTGGTGATGTGTGGTGTGTGTGTGTGTGTGTATGTATTGTGTGTTTTCTAGAATAATAGTAACAAAGGCATGAAGTAAATAACACTAAGTATAATAATAAAAAATAATAAAAATAAAATAATAATAAAAGTAAAATAATAAAAATAAAAAGAATAAAAAGAATAAAAAGAATAAAAATAAAAAGTATTAAAACAAAATAAAATAATAATAAAAGTAAAATAATAAAAATAAAATAAAAAGAATAAAAAGAATAAAAATAAAAAGTATTAAAACAAAATAAAAAATATAAAAGAAAACAAAATGTTAATAAATATACGAGTTAAAGCAGTAAAACATATGAGTAAAGCAGTAAAAACATGAGTTAAAGCCAGTAAAACATGAGATTAAAGCAGTAAAGCAGTAAAACAAAAGTATACTAATCCCCCCCCTTGATGTCAGGTAACACCTCTATTGATTTACTGATTTACTGTTTTAAGGTATGTAATGTTAATAAATATATGAGTTAAAGCAGTAAAACATATGAGTTAAAGCAGTAAAACATGAGTTAAAGCAGTAAAACAAGAGTTAAAGCAGTAAAACAGTAAAACAAAAGCATACTAATCCCTCCTTGGTGTCAGGTAACACCTCTATTGATTTACTGATTTACTGCTTTAAGGTATGTAATGTTAATGTTTTTAGTAAAATTTCGTACAATTGTAGTAAAATAAAATGATTATATAGCAGACACTCTGGATTTTTTCTTCTTACATACAATTTTTAAAAATTTATAAATTAAAAAGTATTAAGTAAAAAGTATTAAGTAAAAATAATGTTAATAAAATAGGTCTGTAATGAGTTACAGTTTTATGTTCGCGAAAATGTTTTTAATAAAAATGTTTAAGTATGAAATAAAAATGAATGACTCGTAGTATATTTGAAATGAAATTCTTTGAATAGTTTACATTGATATCATATTTTTCGTTCGCGGGAATATTGCGCCTGCGGGCGCACTCGGCGGGCAGGTACGCGGAAATACTGCGCCTGCGGGCGCACGCGGCGGGCGGGTACGCGGAAATACTGCGCCTGCGGGCGCACGCGGCGGGCGGGTACGCGGAAATACTGCGCCTGCGGGCGCACGCGGCGGCGGGAACGCGGGAACGAGGCGACGGGAAAGCGGCTGGACGGACCTGCGGGTGCGGGTTCAGGGGCCTTTGTGCAGAGGGCGCATGCTGCGCCCGTGTGGTTAGCTTATGACTTATGGGAAGACATTAATATTAGCTATGTTCTTTTGGTGTAAGGTAGAAAAGCTAGAAAAGCGATAGCAAAATGGTTTTCAAAGATGAATCATCAATATAGATGGTATCAAAGATAACGGCATCAAAGATGAGTCATCAAAGATGAACCTTCAAAGATGAGGCATCAAAGTTGAGGCATTAATGCTGAGGCATCAATGCTGAGGCATCAAAGTTGAGGCATCAAAGTTGAGGCATCAAAATATCGAGTGTGTGAGTGTAAGTGTAAGTGTATCTGTGTGTGGGTGTGAATGTAAGTGTATATGGTTTAATGTAAGTGTCTATGGAGAGTGTAAGTGCTTATAAGTGTCATAGTGTGTATAAGTTTCATAGTGAATGTGTGTATAAGTGTTATAGTGTGTGTATGTAGGTGTGTGTGCAAGTAATATATATATATATATATATATATATATATATATATATATATATATATATATATATATATATATATATATATATATATATTATATATATATATATATATATAGGCTATAAGTGATGGAAAAAGAGACTAACTTATAGTAGGAAGCATCCTAGCAACTTGTAGTATAAACACCAATCATCCTCATACCTTATAAACCTAGGCGTAGATACCATATTTAGGGGGGGGGCTATCGGGGCTCAGGGACGAGAAAAGGCTTGAAAAAGTGGCATCAGTTGGCACTATGTTGGCACTCACTTGGCACTATGTGGCACTCACTTTGGCACTCATTGGCAACTCACTTGGCACTCATTGGGACTCACTTGGCACTCACCTGTCACTCATCTAATACTCATAGAATAATCATAGAAACACTAATAGAACGTCACTAGATATTCTTACGGTGGTTGGAGAACCATCAAAGTTGTTGAAACATCGGATAAACTGAGTCATCAGTTGAATCACAATATAGATGCCAACAAAGATGACGTTATCAAAGTTTGAGCCATCAAAGTTGAGCATCAAAGTTGAGGCATCAGTAGGCTAGGTATAGGTGTACGCTAGGTGAAGTTGGGTGGAGTCTAGGTGTAGGTGTAGGTGAAGGGTGGTGGTGTAGGCGTAGGTGTAGGTGTAGGCTAGGTGGAGGCTGGGTGGAGGCTAGTGTATGTGTAGGCTAGGTACAGGCTGGGTGGAATCTAGGTGTAGGTTTTAGGCTAGGTGAAGGATGGGTGGAGGGTAGGTGTAGGTGTAGGCTAGCGTGAAGGCTAGTGTAGCCGCTGGGTGTAGGCTATGTGTAGGCTGGTGTAGGACTATGTGGAGGGCTGGGGTGTAGGCTATATGGGGCTAGGATGGTAGGCTAGGTGTGTGCTGTGGTGTGTGTGTGCGCACGCCCGCGTGTGTAGATGTTACCGAAATTTCAAAAAATAGGGCTAAGCCCTAAAGGGTGGCCAAAATTAGGGTGCGGCCAAAATTGACCCATGGATGACCAAAGGTTTGGTCGAAAAAATTAGGGTGGACATGTTACAACGGTTGCCGACGCAACCGTTTGGCGCAACCCTCCTTCAAATAGGGTTGCTCAAAAATTAGGGGTTCTCAAAAAAATTTGGGTTCTCAAAAAATTAGGGTTCTCAAAAATTTGGGTTCTCAAAAAAATTTGGGTTCTCAAAAAATTTGGGTGGTTCTCAAAAAATTTGGGTTCTTCAAAAAATTTGGTTCTCAAAAAATTGGGTTCTCAAAAATCCGGGTTCTCAAAATCCGGGTTCTCAAAAATTCGGGGTTCTCAAAAAATTCGGGTTCTTCAAAAAAATCCGGGTTCTCAAAAAAAAAATTAGGGTCTCAAAAAAAGGTCAAGGCCCAAAAAAAGTTAAGGTAAAAAATTCAGGTTACCCAAAAAGGTCAAGGCCAAAAAGGTCGCGGTCACTTTGGGCATGCAATATGTGTTTCCTACTACTGACATTTGCTGAGCAAAATTATTACTCGCGAATTTCATCAGCAGCCCACAACTTTTCTCGGTCCATCACTGAGCCAGATTAGCATTTGCTAGGGAACATGTCAACTGATACATTGATTGCTTCAATAGTTCGGATCACCATCCTAGAATGATCACGATCAAATGAAGATAAAGCTACAAGTAACATTCATCAACATAGCACTTTTAAGGAGATCGGCAATGGTGTCGAGTGACTTTTCTTGACGACTCTTCACAGAGTCTTTACCTCTTTGATGATAGTCGCCTAAATGGCTGAACATTACAATATCAACATCACAGACTTTATAGCGTGTCACATTTGCACCTTATTTCTGATTTTAATGCAGGGAAATGTCAGACTAATACAGCTGAAATAGCTAATGAATACTTGAATGATGTATACATTACAACTTCCGATTGGTCAGTATACAGCACTGGTCTCAATCTCAGAGGAACCGATGGATGGAACGAAGAGTTAGAGAACAGAATCCATCATCACTTAACCTGAATCAACTCTGGAACGCTCAATTATATTCAAGGGAAAGTCTTCCATAAGATATCATACGACACCATAAACAAAATTAAACATTGTTTAATATGTGTCTTTTCAAAGTGAAATTGAATTTTCTGAATGAGAGAGAGAGTGTGGGGGGGGAGAGGAGCATTACCAAGGAGTAATCTTAAGGGGCACTCACGTGGCAGTTGTGTAAGCTCGTGGGAAACTGCTGTTCTTTTATCCATAAAGAAAGAATAATAGATCTACTGTTAACTACTCTCTTAATATTACTTTTTCTACTTTGTCTCGCTTTTTGTGGTTAGATTTCGTGGTATTTTGTGATGTTTTTTTGTAATAATCATCTAGAAACCTGCAAGCGTCGATGTTGCTTTTGCATATTTGCTTGTTTATCGCATAGCTCTATTACTCACTCTGAATACATATCAATACCTTACTCCAATTACATCTTTAATCGCTGTTCCCTTCAAAACGGATGATAAATTCCGCGCAGACAGTATACTCATAATTAGCGTGCGAATGCTTAGATTGCCAAACTACCATTAATTTAGTGAATCGACCATTATTGGTTTTATATATTTATAGTTGATATCTCAATTTTATTTCTCCCTTATTTTCTACTTATTTCTATAATATTGTATATATCATTAAGTTTTATATAATTTTCTATTTTAAGTAGAGAGTAACCATTTTTAATTAGGTTTTTAGTTTATATGCAAAATCGCAGGTAATGTACTAAATAGTAATTGTAATAAAGGCATTTATTGTTCAAATATGTAAGGTAACCCTAATTTGATATACTATAAATAGTTAAGTAGTTTCAAAGGAGATATTTTTATCTCCATCTAAGCGTGGAATTCTAAAAACGTATGGGTAGATACTATTTTTTCGCGTTTCGTATATATATTCATCACCCACCTTCCCTGCCCCAGAGCTGGCTGAGGGTTATAAGGATCGAAACATAGTATACGTGCAGCCGGCGAAACATGTAAAAGTAGTACGCACATAATTAAGACGCTCACGTACCGGTTCACACGAAGCCCAGCCATATACCAAGCGAAACCGCGCGCCGCTTTTATACTTTTTGGAGGTTATGTGAGAACTCAATCTGCCTCCAGTTCCTCGGAGAGGTAAGCCTTCTCATTTCTCAGTGCCGACTCAGTGACTGAGCCCTATTAGTGTGCATCTCGTCAAATGTAGAGTTCTCTCCTATAGCCCAAGTAGAGCGCACACAGTACCACAAACACCAAAACCCCGCTCTCTACCTTCACTGCCTATTATGCAGCATTATTGTGTATCGTTATGAGCATATCTTCGACATGGTCTCTCACTCCTATTGAGCATTCCTTGCTTGATTCTAGATTCGACTTTTTTATTCGGAGGCTCTCCTCACAGCGCTGCGAGTCTAAAATTATCCAAGACACTCATCAACGAAAATTATACTTGATAAGCTCGGCTTGAACCAACCCCGACAATTCTGTCATTTTCCATTCCTTGCCAATCCCAATCAACTTGACACAACACCATTGCCACAACGATAACTTTCACCTATAATACCACTATTTTTCACATACGCACCAAAAATACCTTAATCATTTATCGTCATTTCCGAGAATTCTTCTCACATACACTTAGTGAAACGCCTCTTTTGAAACTTATTCTTGTCCATCTGATTTCACACTAAATGTACATTAAATAAAATCATATAAATTTTTTTTAATTCATCAAGACCACATAGTTCACTACTATTACATTAACACAGGTGACAACATTACTCGCTTAATCGTTAAAACCTTTGTGCGCATATTTCAAGAACCTTAATACCTTTGACAAAAGTGTACTCCTCTCAACCGGATATGTTTCAATTCGCCACCGTTGTGCCTGCATTTCACAACTTTTTGAATGCATCACATGCCTGGGGTTCAATATACGATGCGTTCCCTATATCATCCGAACGATTACCTATTCACATTAATTTATTGTAAGAAGCGCAATAACGTTGTTCCAGTTTGCTCACCCATATATCTACGATGATATACTTCGAAACCTCGAGGGACTGGTCGCTTTGACTCACAACCCATTAACCTTACTCTTATCTACGTTTGAGATTTTCAGAGGCCCGACCTTTCACACACTTTGACATGCCAAATACATGCAAAACTCGTGAACAAACCTTTTTCAAACTTCTCTTCAGATTCTGCACCCTACAAAAACTTAAATTTGCAATTCCGCATGTAATAATACATATAGTATATATATATTATATGATATTATATATATATTATTAATATATATTATATATATTTAATAATTAATAATTAATATATATAATAATATATATGATATATAGTATATTATATATTTATATATATATATTTTATATATATACTATATATATAATATATATATATTATATAAATATATATATTATAATTATATATATATATATTAATTATATATATTTATATATATAATATAGTAATATATATATTATTAATATAAAATGGTACAATATATTTTTGGATGAGTTATATGATATAAACTTTATCATAATTTTAGCTAAAAGTTTGGATCCGTTACGTTCATCTTAGTACATATATACTTAGATACAATTTCTTATTTTGATTGAAGCGCATGTTAGTAACCTATATATTATATAATTAGTAGTGTGTGATAAATATAATCTAAGTAACATTAGTAAGGATGGGGTAGGAAATATGTAATAAATTAGAAGACGATATATATATGTGTAAGGATAGGACTAGGGTAATATAAGTTTATGTGATATTGATAGGAAAATATATAGATGAAACAAATAATAGGGATACTCTTAAGTTTCTAACTTATATTTCAGTAATACATTATATTATTTATTATCATTTGTTTTTATATATATATGATATATTACTATTACGTTAATTATATCATAAGTTGTATGATGGTGATCAGAGCGAGAAAATACAGGCAACTTGAAGGTTTATACGGAATCCAAGAATCCGTATTCCTTAGAATTTCTCGAGTGATATGTGAGAAAATGATTCTCTCTGGTAATCCCTCAGAAATCCGAATCCAACAAATTCCAGCTAACCTTCGGTTTTCGAAGTTCCGAAAATCCAGAGACAATCCCAAGAAAACCGCGCTTGTGCCTTGTTCAGTGTTAGAAATTATTTATACGAATCCGAAATTCGAATACGGAAGTCGCATATTGTAAAAAAGCTTGAATCATGCCGAATCTCTCACGGAGATGCCGAATCGGGTTGATTTTCGAATCCTGATCGGAGATGTCGCAATCCTGTTCACATTGATATATTTCGACAAAAAGAATTAAATGACTACCAACTACGGAATAACTTGACATCTATGTGTTGTGGTTGTACAAGAGGTATTTGTAATAGCTCAAGAAGGGAATTATATATAAAAAACAAGTTGTTATTTTTATTTTTAATTTTTTTTATTATTAGGTTACTTTCTTCATAATAAAATTTTTCCATGGTGGGAAAGCTTTGAAAAATTAAGTAGAATCGTTAGACAAGAATAAAATACTTGATATACACCTAAGCATAGTGGAAAAGGGGAGAGAGAGCAGAGAGAGAGAGAGACGAGAGCTGATATGAACAGTATTATAGTTTCCATGGTATAATTAGAAATATTGTCATTATTGCGTAAAGTATAGATGAATGAGATAGATATGAATAGTGGGCATATATAGTAATATAAATAGGGTTGACGATAGAGAGATAGATATAGAGATATAGCATATAGATGAAAGATAGAGACAAAATTAGATTAAATTTGTAAGAATTTTTTTTATTTACTTACTAAAACTTAATATCCAAACTATAGGAGAAATGTACAGCTTGGGTTTTGTTATTATATCTTAACTCATCATACGATGACTGTAATGCACATATTTTATATATAATAGGGCCTGTTACTGTCTTGGGAAACCGGGCGCGGTACTGTTTGTTTTAGTGTCCGCTTCAGGGTGCGGGAGAGCGTGGCTCCTCTCTCGCCTTCAGTTGGGTTGTAGACATGATGTTTTATTTCTCATATATAGTACTTCTTGTGCGCGCGTGTCACAGTACAGCCCTACTCATATTGGTTTCCAATTTCCTACGTACTAAAGCGGTTTAACAATTTTAGGTAATAAAATCAAATTATCATTCTCATTTTTGGTTCAGAAGGTATGTTTGCTCGTTAATTTTTATCTAATGTGTAGCGTCTGTGTGAAGTTTAACAGTGAGCTTTAAAAAATTTAGGATCTTGATTCCCAGTATCTCTGTATCTTTCCGCTATCTGCTTTAATCTCATTAATATAAGATCCATGATCTTCTTAATTTAGCAGCTCTGACGCTACTTTAATGCGGTATATAATATATTTATATTATTTACTCATGCATACTCATAATACGTGACAATAACTCTCACATAATAACTCAATGACGAAATCCGTTTGAAATATTCATAGATAGTTTATCGAAGCTCATAAAAATTTCGTTCACAAGAAACCAAGTTCGGTAGTACTAATTTAATTTTGAGTATAATTTATACTTATTATATAACTAAATTTAATAATTTATTGATCAACTCATTATAATTTTATTTGAGATGAGAAAAATTATGATTACTATATATAGCTAGTTAGATATTATTAAATAGTGATTTATATATTACTGCCCTTTAAAATAATTAAATAATTTTGTCATGTGAACTCAGTTATAATAAGGCCATGTCCTCCGAGAAGAAGAGACAACAATCCCTACTCAAAACACTAAATATGATAAATAGCCTAATAGGTGCGACATTAACGAATACATTTCTTTGCTAAGCCCTCTCACGTGCACAACCCATTTACCCACAAATTATTTTGTGTAAAAAATCTTTATAAAGCATGAAGATTAAATAGAGTTAGAGAAAAAAATATCTGACATATTTTAGTCCTACAAGGAAAACAGAAATAAACATATTTGGAATCCCTGTAAAATATTAGTTTTTAGAAGAGAACATGTTTAGAAAAAATAAATTGAGATCCGATTTAGAGTTTTTTTTTAGAAAGAGAGCATCTGAGAACGGGCGAATACTCAGGAGAAGCAGAAAGTAAGTTCTATATTGCATGGTTAAGACTAAATTAATAGAGGTATTGAGATTTAGTACATCGTGTCCTAAAAGCAGTAACTACTCAATATTATACCCCTCCTCCTTATTCGGGAAATTTCTTTTTGAAGATACAAAAAGTAAAAATTTCCTCCACTTCTCAAATTATGAAATGGTTTTTAAGTAGCATGTACAACATAATATATTTCAAAATTGTATGGTTACGTGAATAATAATGCATATAATTACATATTGTTGAAAGAAAAAATTATCATAGGTAGTCATTACCATAAAAATTAATTATACCACACTCGCATCCGCAACCACGTCCCATCCCGAAACCACAAAATAATTTTAATATATAAATAAACTATTTTCGGGACTTACATTATTGTATATCTTCTAACTGATTTTTTAAATTTAAATGCAGCAAATATTATTAATATATAATATATTATATTTAATTATTTATTAATATATAATTTAATATATTACTTGTACAGTATTACACGGCAATTGTAGGGTGCTCACGAGCCGTACGGGGAACCAACAGGGGGTGAGTGGACTGTTTTCCTATTATTTATCCTCGATTGATATAGGGGAGGGGCGGAGGAACTCCCGCGACATCCAAATACCAAATCCTTTTCCTTATAGCTGTTGTAGTTTTTGAGTTATGGATTGTGGTCTTCTAGAGGCTGACCATATCTATATTATATATTATATTAATATTATATATATATATATATATATATTTAATTATATATTATATATAGTATATAGTATATTATATAAAATATTAATAATTATATAATATATATTAATTATTATATAATATTAATATATTAGAATATTAATATTATATATGATATATATATATTAAAATATATATTATAAATATATATTAATATTTACTATATATTAATGAAATAAATAA
>JABUQX010112743.1:10000-11221 GCA_015478945.1 Trachelipus rathkii | reverse complement strand
TGCCATCCAGAAAAAATATTACTATAGATTTAAACCTCAATGTCATTCTTATAAGGTCCTCCTACATAAAGAAAAAGCTCTGGTTCTATAAACAACGATTGTATCATCATATAAAGTCACTCCCATAAAAGAAGGTTTGGCTAAACTTTTACCTCCAATTGCATTTCTAATTAAGGTAATCTTTGCTTATAATAAAATGTTTTCGAAAGGCACTTTAAATATATGGAATTTTTTTAAGGTTCTTATTGCGATAGAAAGTCTTGACAAGAGCTTCAAACCGCCTTGACACACTTGTAGCACCCAATATATATCCATCGATATTCGATAATCCATCATATGTTATCATAAAAAAAAATCAATTATCTTTTAATTTTACAAATCTGGCTCTCGTGGAAAGATAGAGTATCACAAATCTTAGGGGAGTTATTAAATAAATTATAAAAATACAATTCTAATTTACATCATAAACCTTCTGTATAATTTAATAAACTAATTTCTCGGCTCTATAATGAGCTTTCCAATTTAGAGCTTTCTTATTTTTTCAGTGTTATATATAATATATATATATAATATATATATATATATATATATATATATATATTAATATATTTATATATATATATATATATATATATATATATATCATATATTATATATATTATACTATATATATATTTTAAAACTGCTAATACACTCAGTTTTGAAAACATAAAGAATGCTTTTATTTTTATAGCCGGGTTTCGCAGCCAGAGCCTCCTATTGTAAAATATTGTGTTTTTCATTATTAAATTCTGTGTGGCATCTATGTTTACTTCACCCGCTATTTTATTAAAGTTGCTACTTTTCTTTATACAGAATGACTCGATCAGTTTCCTTTTGTTGTTATCAGAGACAAAAATTATAGGTTGCATGTTATCAATATTAATTTTATGGTTAAATACACTCACAGTTTGAAAACATAAAGAATCATTTTACTTCTCTCTTCTGAGTTGTGGATCTCGGACCTCTCCCTGTGGTTATAGCAGCCTTATCCTCTCTCTGGTGGGAGCTCTTTTGACCTTGACCCGAGTGTAAGGGGGGAAGCCTTTCAAATCTCATCTTCAAAGTATTGGACATGCCTACTTTAGAAGAAAATTTCTTTCAACGAATAAGTTTATTTTAGCTCATCGTAGTCAAGTGAGTAAACGCTTTAATTCAAACATTCTAAGGCTCTGGGCGTTT
>JABUQX010112742.1:10000-40000 GCA_015478945.1 Trachelipus rathkii | reverse complement strand
TAAATCAGTAAATCAAACTGCCATCCTACCATCCATGAGCTATTGATCTATTGATCTATTGATCTATTGATCTATTGATTCAAGTAACATTTTGTATAACATAACACAAAAACTTTTATTTATTTTGTTTTGTTTCTTTAAACATTTTTGTTTTACATAAAAATTTATTCTTTTTATGTTTATAACTTAAAAAATTTGCATTTTACATACCCTAAAGCAGTAAATCAGTAAATCAGTTAATCAAACTACCCTCCTACCCATCCATGATCTATTGATCTATTGATCTATTGATCTATTGATTAAAGTCATATTTTTTATTAAAATTGTTGTTTTACATACCCTAAAGCAGTAAATCAGTAAATCAGTTAATCAAACTACCCTCCTACCCTCCTACCCTTCCATGATCTATTGATCTATTGATCTATTGATCTATTGATTAAAGTCATATTTTTTATTAAAATTGTTATGTTTTACATACCCTAAAGCAGTAAATCAGTAAATCAGTTAATCAAACTACCCTCCTACCCTTCCATGATCTATTGATCTATTGATCTATTGATTCAAGTCATATTTTGTATAACATAACAAAATAAATTCTTTGCTGTGGCTGTTGTTGTTGAAATGTAGCGTTTGTTGTTGCATTTGTTGCAGTTGATGTTGTTGTTGAAATGTTGCGTTTTGTTGTTGCTGTTGTTGTTGCTATTTGTTGTTGTTGTTGTTGCTTGTTGTTGTTGTTGTTGAGTATTGTTGCATTTGTTGTTGCTGCTGTTGTTGTTGTTGTTAAATATATCAAACGTTCAAGTTAAATGAAAATATACAACACTTTTTCAAACATATCTCTAAAATATTAATGTTAATTTTACATTAACATTATATTGAAAACTAAACAAAAATATATCTCATCCTAGCCTAACTGACATACAGCATTCATTAATAAGGTAACTAAATTAGAAGTTTCAACTTACCAGCAGAAGTCAGCATAGCAATCTCAATCTTTACTATACACAACCGCACAAAATATTATTATTATTATTATTATTATTATTATTATTATTATGTGTGTGTGTGTGTATTATTATTATTACGTATTATTATTATTGTGTGTGTATTATTATTATTATTTTTATTATTCCACATATAACGCGTGCGGTCACTTAGCCTGCAGGTTCACAACTAAAACATTGATTGGTAAATTGCCCTCTACCAGACACCTAAACATTACGCAGTTTTAGTAAGCTCAAGGTGAATAATCAGAGAACTGTATTTGCTATGACCTTCACGGCCAGCCAATGAAATTCGAGGAATGACTCATTAATCTTAATATCTTTTGACACATGTGAAGGGTAACGAGATTTATTACTTTGTACCCCTTTTGTCCTTACTTAACATATGTTTTTATCTTAAACAGTAGTTTTATTATTATTATTATTATTATTATTATTATTATTATTATTATTATTATTATTATTATTATTATTATTATTATTATATCAACTATATATGTATATGAACATAACAAACCTAACATACCACACACACACACACACACACACACACACACACACACACACACACACACACACACACACACACACACACACACACACACACACACACACTTGTCATCGATTATTGACCCGATTATTTCCTTCGATATTTTGATGCCTCAACTTTGATGGCTCAGCTTTGATGCCTCAACTTTGATGCCTTAGAAAATGATTTTTATGCTATATCCACTTGCATAAAGTGATGCAATACTTATTATATTTATTAAACAAACTGGTAGGTTTGGCAACGGCGCATCATACAGAGGTGATTTGACAACACTGTATAGATTTGGGTGCTGAGTTATATATAAATCGACGAGCTACTCGATGGATCATTCTTAATCAAGAGCTCTTACGATCAACACTTTAAGACACATTCGTTAGATTCTGTAGTATCATCATCCAAGTTTTTTATATCTACACATGAGGATTTTTCAAAATCAATACTTATTCAGAGAAGTAAGTGTTTTTCCTTAATATATATATATATATATATATATATATATATATATATATATATATATATATATATATATATATATATATATATATATATATATATATATATATATATATATATATATATTCTCATTAAAAATGAGACATTAGCACATCTGATCAATAATTAATAACGTAAAGTAATTAAATACATTATTAATTAACAATAGAGGGTAAATAATTTATACATATGTCTAAAAAGTGATTCTTTTCCAGAAACGTGCTGAATATACATCCATACACTTGGGTAAAAAACATCCTTCGTATCGTTATCGTCGCATCGATTAAAAATGGTATGTTGCTATGTAGATATATTTAATATAAGGAATGAGAAATACTATGTTAAACTAATATATTACTGACATAGTGGCCTAATTGCAAGCAAACTTGACCTTAATTGTTTACTGTATCATAAATAATAATGACTTTAAATTCCAGGCTAGTCCTTCAAGGATGAATGCAGCTAATAAGAAGAGGAAGACCACTATAACAGACATAACGCACATCTCTGTAGAGAAACTAAAAAGGTCGATGGAACGTCATACATATGAAGTAAAGGTTATTGATGAAAACTTCTTCCATGGACCAAGAGATCTTGAAGCGTCATTCGAAATGGTTGTTAGTGAAGTTGTTGATGCTGTATTAAAAGACTTAGACTATGATAGTACACGTATGAGGGTTGGAATCAATTTCACGTTCGGTGATGACCAGGCACCTGATAGGAAATATTATGTCAACATCAGCTATAGAGATATATTAGACAATATTGCGGTGAAAGAGATGATGAGACGCTTGGAAGGGTCATTCCAGTCTGGTGACAAGGCAACCTTTACCAAATTCAAAGTAGCAGCTACTGTGTTCATGATAGCTAAAGGAAAAGGTAATGATTGTAAAGCTGATACATTCGAGCTACAAAATCTTAGTTTCAAACATCGTTACATTAGTAAAGTTCATCTAGAGGAAGGAGCTGTAGGTTGTGCTTTCAAAGCTGTTGTTCTGTTTAGGAAAATAGCTCGTGAATGTGTAGAGGTCAAAAATATTCATTCATATACAATCGAGAAAGCTGCAAAAATATTAGCTAAAGAATGTGGTATGGAATATACAGATTCTTTCATAGTAACTGACTTTGAAAAAATCGAGAATATCGAAAAATGTCGGATAGTCGTGTTCGGTCCTGAAGGTAATGGAGTAAAGATACTTTATAATCCCTCTAATGAGAACAGAGACGATCCCTTATACATTATCGGTCATGACGGAGTTAATCATTACTATGCTGTAACAGAAGATAAGTTAAAGTTATGTTTTGAGAATACCAAAAAACACAGGGCATATATGAACGGGATCTTTTGCACTTATTGCTACACTTTCAATAGTAATAATATAGCACATAAATTAGATTGTGAACATTACGGATGTAGACAATGTCTAGATGATAAGTGTCGAGGCTCATTCAGCCACGATGGTATATTCCATGAGTGCAATGAATGTAATCGTGAATTTTATAATACTGATTGCTATAAAAAACATCAAGATAATAACACGTGCAAGAAAATTAAGATTTGTAAACTCTGTCTTGAACAAATAAAGGCTGATCGCTATGGTAGTTTCAAACACGACTGCACAAAAGCTTATTGTACTATATGTAAAGAAAAATACGAGCCTAAAGAAGATGAATACCATATATGTTACATGAAGAAAAAGAAAAATAAGAAGAAGGATGATAAGAAAGATACTGATCCAGAGGTTTATACATGTTACTACGATATTGAGACATACCAGGAAGATAAAGGTTATGATGATAAAGGAAGAAGAATAATAGAATTGAGTCCTTATTTACTAGTAAGCCAGATGATATGTGATGTATGCACCGATAAAGAAGGGGAGCAAGTATGTTCACATTGCGGTCCTAGAACAAGAACATTTAAATTGGAGGCTGAAAAAGGACCTGTAGGAAATTTCATTGATTTTCTAATGGACTTTTCAAGTAAAAGATCTAAATCAAAAGTAATTGTGACAGCACATAATGGTGGTAAATTTGATCATCAGTTCGTATACGCTGCATTATTGACCCACCCAAGCTCAAAATCTATCAGCAGCAATCCTATAAAAAGAGGCAATAAAATCATTTCAATGGGTACGAATGGAAATATAGTCTTCAGGGATACATTATTATTTACACCATGTGCACTGAAAAGCTTGCCTAAATGCATGGGTGTCTGTGAAAAAGACAATTCCAAGGGTTTCTTTCCCTATACATTTTTAAATGAAAGCACCTTGAATTATAAAGGGCTTATTCCAGATAAGAAATTCTTCGAAGTAGAAAAAATGTCAACAGATGAAAAGCAAGCATTTGAAGAGTACTATAATAAGTTTATAGGTAAAGAATACAATATTTTTGAAGAATGTGAAAAGTATTGTGTACAAGATGTTAATATACTAAGAAAATGTTTTGAGAAGTTTAGGGGCAGCTTCATTAAAGAATTTGATATAGATTGTCTAGATAATAACACAACAATTGCATCTTTATGTTTTACACTTTATAAAAATGTGTTTATGCCTGAGGAAAAAATTACTATTCTAGGTCGAGAGAACCCTAAACCTTTCACCTATGAAGCAATTCGTTGGCTTATGTATCAGGAAAAATTATTGAACATTATAAACATAAGACACGCTCGCAACGGTGGAGAGAAAGGGTTCAAAATTAAGAACAAGTGGCTTTACCCTGACGGGTTCGGATATGTGAACGGTATGAAAACAGCATTTTTATACCACGGTTGTGCATGGCATGGACATAAAGGCTGTAATAAAGGAAAAGGTACGCTGCATAGCGTATCGGCTGTTGACCGCTACAATCTCACCATGAAACAAGAAGATAGGTATAAAGAAGCTGGTTTTAATGTCATACGTGTGTGGGAATGTGAATGGAAAATGCAAAAAGAAGAAATTATTCAAGATCCTAATCATACCGATAAAAATATAAGCATTAGTGAATATATTCAACGTCTTAGTAATGATGTTGTTAACAACAGACTCATAATTGATAATTCATTGCTTGGAGGTCGTACTGAACCCTTCGTACATTACTATCCTCCAACTAAAGGACAGAAGATCATGTATTTAGACTATACATCACTTTATCCTTATGTTCAGAAGCGAATGAAATACCCTTGTGGTCCCCCAGAAAAACTAATAGGTGATAAAGTACCAGACATTGAATCATTCAAGAATGGGCTCAATGATAAATATTTCGGCGCAGCTTACATTAAGATTCTTCCTCCTCAAGATTTATACATCCCTGTCCTCGCTGAACGAACTAAAAATAAACTAATATTTCCACTCTGTGTAAAATGTGTTAAAGATAATAGCTCGAAATGCAATCATGATGAGAATGAACGAGCCATTGAAGGTGTATACACAACACCTGAAATTAAATTAGCAATAGAGATGGGTTACGAAATACTTAAAATATTTGAAGTTTGGTCGTTTAAAGAGAAGGAGTTTTTATTTGAAGGATATGTGAACCACTTCCTAAAAATAAAGACAGAGGCCTCAGGTCTACCAAATAATATTCACGAGGATGATCCTGATTTCGAGGAAAAACTTAAAGAGTTTATCCGTCTTTTCAAAGAAAAGGAATGTCAAACTTGATATTAACAATATCAAGAAAAATCCTGGGATGCGATTCATTGCAAAATTGTGTCTCAATTCTCTTTGGGAAAAATTTGCACAAAACACCTACAAGAGAAGATGTAGTATGTACTAGTGATAAACAAGTATGGGAACTAATAAACCAAAGCGATATTGAAGTCCCTAGCGTTATTCCAATAGGCAGTAAATATGTTGTAACAGTTGTCAAAAATGCGCTAGCCGAACGATCGTCAACTGCTACAAATATTCCTATCGCATCGTTTACAACTGCATATGCGCGTATAAAATTATATGAGTTACTTAACAAAGTCAAACAAAGGGCATTGTACTGCGATACAGACTCTTGTATTTTTGTCGCTGGAGAAAACGATGAAGTTCCTGAAACAGGAAACTTTTTAGGTGAACTAACAGATGAAATAGCAGATTACGGTCCGGGGGCCTACGGTGATTCCTTTGTGTGTACTGGACCTAAGTCTTACGCTGTTAGAATAAGAACAGGTGATGGAAATATAAAATATATTGTAAAAGCCAAAGGCCTTACAATCAATAAAGATACAAAAGATACTATCAATTTTGAAAAACTGCTAAAGTTGGTGTATGATCATAGTTCCGAAAATAGTACAGGCCATGATGAAACATTATATGATGATATCAAAAACCATGATGTTACAGTGAAAGCAATGAATGAAATACAATTGGATAATGTCGATGGAGATGATGTACGAAACGATGACCTACCTCATAAAAAGGCAGCTCGAATAGACGAATCACAGAATCCTAATGCTAATTTACACGGGAGTAACAGAGGAGGGTTATGCTATAGCTACTACAACTTTTCAGCCCGGAAAATATGGAGGTGTTAGTATTGTATCCGGGACCAAGATGATGCAACATACAGCTGATAAGCGGTTTTCTATCAAAAATTCTTTTCGAACAGCATCCTATGGGTTTAAGGGCACTTTAATCTCCATTTAATATATTATAAATATCCATCTATGTTTATTGTACAATGTTTAATGTTTTCTATGTACAAATATTCTGAATAATAAAATGTAAATAATAAATTTATTTTATTACCTCTATTTATTATCAACCTTTGCGATAATATAGAAATGTGTGTGTGTGTGTGTGTGTGTGTGTGTGTGTGTGTGCAGAATCTAACGAATGTGTCTTAAAGTGTTGATCGTAAGAGCTCTTGATTAAGAATGATCCATCGAGTAGCTCGTCGATTTATATATAACTCAGCACCCAAATCTATACAGTGTTGTCAAATCACCTCTGTATGATGCGCTGTTGCCAAACCTACCAGTTTGTTTAATAAATATAATAAGTATTGCCTCACTTTATGCAAGTGGATATAGCATAAAATCATTTTCATGTTTCGTGTTGATAATTTCTGAAAGGGGGAGGGGTCTAAAAACGGAATAGGCCTAAAAATATTTCATGTTACCTTCTGAAAGTGTTCGATGTAAGTGTGTGTGTGTGTGTGTGTGTGTGTGTGTGTGTGTGTGTGTGTGTGTGTGTGTGTGTGTGTGTGTGTGTGTGTGTGTGTGTGGTATGTTAGGTTTTGTTATGTTCATATACATATATAGTTGATATAATAATAATAATAATAATAATAATAATAATAATAATAATAATAATAATAATAATAATAATAATAAAACTACTGTTTAAGATAAAAACATATGTTAAGTAAGGACAAAAGGGGTACAAAGTAATAAATCTCGTTACCCTTCACATGTGTCAAAAGATATTAAGATTAATGAGTCATTCCTCGAATTTCATTGGCTGGCCGTGACGGCATAGCAAATACAGTTCTCTGATTGGCTATCCCTTGAGCGCACTAAAAAATGCGTAATGTTTAGGTGTCTGGTAGAGGGCAATTTACCAATCAATGTTTTAGTTGTGAACCTGCAGGCTAAGTGAGCACACGTTATTGGTGTTGAGAGATCTATGTGGAATAATAATAATAATAATAATAATAATAATAATAATAATAATAATAATAATAATAATAATAATAATAATAATAATAATAATAATAATAATAATAATAATAATAATAATAATAATATTTTGTGCGGTTGTGTATAGTAAAGATTGAGATTGCTATGCTGACTTCTGCTGGTAAGTTGAAACTTCTAATTTAGTTACCTTATTAATGAATGCTGTATGTCAGTTAGGCTAGGATGAGATATATTTTTGTTTAGTTTTCAATATTACAATGTTAATGTAAAATTAACATTAATATTTTAGAGATATGTTTGAAAAAGTGTTGTATATTTTCATTTAACTTGAACGTTTGATATATTTAACAATTTAACAACAACAGCAACAGCAACAACAACAACAACAACAACAACAACAACAACAACAACAACAACAACAACAGCAACAACAAACGCAACATTTCAACAACAACAACATCAACAACTGCAACAAATGCAACAACAAACGCTACATTTCAACAACAACAGCCACAGCAAAGAATTTATTTTGTTATGTTATACAAAATATGACTTGAATCAATAGATCAATAGATCAATAGATCAATAGATCAATAGATCAATAGATCAATAGATCATGGAAGGGTAGGAGGGTAGTTTGATTAACTGATTTACTGATTTACTGCTTTAGGGTATGTAAAACAACAATTTTAATAAAAAAATATGACTTGAATCAATAGATCAATAGATCAATAGATCAATAGATCATGGAAGGGTAGGAGGGTAGGAGGTAGTTTGATTAACTGATTTACTGATTTACTGCTTTAGGGTATGTAAAACATAACAATTTTAATAAAAAATATGACTTTAATCAATAGATCAATAGATCATGGATGGGTAGGAGGGTAGTTTGATTAACTGATTTACTGATTTACTGCTTTAGGGTATGTAAAAATGCAAATTTTTTAAGTTATAAACATAAAAAGAATAAATTTTTATGTAAAACAAAATGTTTAAAGAAAACAAAACAAAATAAATAAAAGTTTTTGTGTTATGTTATACAAAATGTTACTTGAATCAATAGATCAATAGATCAATAGATCAATAGATCAATAGCTCATGGATGGTAGGATGGCAGTTTGATTTACTGATTTACTGATTTACTGATTTACTGATTTACTGATTTACTGATTTACTGCTTTAGGGTATGTAAAAATGCAAATTTTTTAAAGTTATAAACATAAAAAGAATAAATTTTTAGTAAAAACAAAATGTTTTAAGCAAATAAAATTTAAAAAGTAATTAAAAAATTTAAATTGAAAGCAAAAATTAAAAACATAAAGAATAAATGTAAAATGAAACTTATAAAACTTATAAAATAAAACTTATAAAATAAATTAGGACAAACTATATATTTTAGTTGACGTTTATAAAAAGAAAACGAGATTTTGAAAAATAGAAATGTCAGTCTGAGGCTAAACTAATGTTTACTAACTCAGCACCGCACAGGCTCCACCACCGGTGCCTGTACCAACTCTGTCTCCTTCTTCCTTCGCCCTTCCTCCATCTTCTCTTATGCACTCCGTGCATTTCTTCTTCTTTTATTTCAGTTAGGGACCCTCCTCCGGGGGGTTCCAAACACCATTCTTCTTCCTTTCTCGTTCCTCCTTCTTCCTCATTCCTCCTTCGTCCTTCTTCCTCCTTCCTCATTCCTCCTTCTTCCTCCTTCTTCTCTTACGCACTCCGTGCATTTCAACCTTCTAAGAAAATTTCCTATCTGGAAGGAACCAGCACCCCTTCTCCGAAGGGGTGCACTCGTCCGGAACCGCCATTCCAGGCTGACGGCGGCGGTACAAACAAACAACCGAAAATAGAGATATCATCGCGCAAACTATTTATTATTTATTTATTTATTATTAAATTATATTTTAATTTTAATTTTTTTTTTTTTTTTTTTTTTTTTTTTTTTTTTTTTTTTTTTTTTTTTTTTTTTTTTTTTTTTTTTTTTTTTTTTTTTTTTTTTTTTTTTTTTTTTTTTTTTTTTTTTTTTAAATTAATTATTATTAATTTATTTATTATTATTTATTAATTAATTTATTAATTTTTATAATTTATTTATTTATTTATTAATTTATTTATTAATTTATTTATTTATTTATTTATATTTATTTTTCATTTTTATTAATTCGTTCTATTGTACCCTGCGGGTACAATAGAACGACCTTTCGCGGTCAAAATGACCGTTACTTCCGGTTTTACTTCCGGTTTTACTTCCGGCCTTCAATATTCGTGCTCAACTACAGCGATATATCGAATGAAAGCTATTAATAATTTTCTTTCGATTATATTTTTCAGTCAACCAGAGCACGTAAAAAGACGATTTAAACATCGATATAGGGGTAAAAAACATCGATAAATCGATTGAAACCATCAAAAATGATCTATCGAACATTTAAAACCTTCTAGGGACCAAAAAACCCCCTTTGGGGGCTAAGCCCCCTATTTGGGGGTAAAACCCTTGAGTTCAGGCTCAAAAGCTCTTAAGTCGGTCTTCCAGACCTTAAATTCGGTCTCACCGACCTTAAAAACCCTAACCTTGACACGTCAAGCTTGAAAAACCAAATGTTGCAAAATGTTGCTTGCAACATTTGCAACATTGCATGCAACATTGTCTTGCAACATTTTGGCCGTTAGTTGTCCACCCCTTACTACTATATATATATATATATATAAAGATATATATATATATATATATATATATATATATATATATATATATATATATATATATATATATATATATATATATATATATATATATATATATATATATCAGTATGCTTGTGAGCGCCTGCAATCAACTGTTGCTAGTCATTAAAACGTCTTGAATATTTTCAATATTTAAAAAAAAAAAAAAAAAAAAAGTGTGTACCGATTTAGAGGCTTACGACTTTTTGACGTCCTTCAGAAGTATAATAATAATAATAATAATAATAATAATAATAATAATAATAATAATAATAATAATAATAATAATAATAATAATAATAATAATAATATTAATATAATAGTATTAATATTAATATTAATAATAATAACAATAAATACCAAATAATAACGATAATAATAGAAGGAAGAGAAGGAAGGGAAGGAGAGAATTAAGTATTGTAGGAA
Organism: Trachelipus rathkii; assembly: GCA_015478945.1. Classification (NCBI taxonomy): domain Eukaryota; kingdom Metazoa; phylum Arthropoda; class Malacostraca; order Isopoda; family Trachelipodidae; genus Trachelipus; species Trachelipus rathkii. The sequence goes on along the minus strand of JABUQX010112742.1, from coordinate 29,184 downwards.
TGAAGCGAAAGGAAGAAGGAAGGAAGGAATGAACAGAAGTGAAAAGGAAGAAGAAGGAAAAGAAAGAAGAAGGAAAGGAAGAAAGAAGATAGAGAAAGAAGAGAAGGAAGAGGAGGGGAGAGGGAGGGAGAGAGAAAGAGAGGTAGAGAGGAAGAGAGAGAAAAAAGGAAAAAGAAGAAGAAGGAGGAAGAAGAAGAAGAAGAAGAAGAAGAAGACTGCATTCCACTGTGACAAGTTCCATCGGCTGCAAAATTTACAACTATTAAGATTGCGATCAGCATTCGGAAACAGCCACTGCATTTATATATAGTTTTCCTCATTGACGAAAAGACTCCCAAACCGGATCAATCGCTTCGTCGTGACAATACAAATTAACTTTTTATTTTTCAAATTTCTTAAAATATTTTTGATGATTTCTTCTATTTTTAATTTTATTTCGTGTTCTTTACATTATCTCTTCTATAAACATTTTTATGTTTTTATTAAAAAAAATAATATTTATACTTTTTTCAGTGGCTTTTGGGCGGGGTTTCTGCTACTTTAGTCTTCCTTATTCTGTACTGGCCTGGTAAAGTTTCAGTAAAGGAGAAATATTTTCGCTTTATTAAGTCAGGGTGGACTAGTCTTATATCATTCTTGTAATAATTCCAAACTATGAATATTTAAACCTTCCTTATTTCTCTCTCTATTTACTCTCATAACCACTGTAAATTCCAATTCTGTGTGTGTAATTTAAGATATTGGTTTCTATTCCTTTGTAAGCATTTATTTGATATATAAACACTATTATGAAGAAACCTCTTTTTTTATTTTCTCTTTATTGTGTTCTTTATTGTTCAAAAAACTACATAAGTCGATTTTGTACTAAAAAAAATTATTCCTTTTTCATTGTTTATATTGTTTATAATAAGTAGAATAAATATTATTATCTTGTCCTTCCTTATTTTCATCTATTACTCACCCTCTCAGCAGCACCCCTATCAATGCAGGTAGAAATCAATGAAGCAGATTTCCTCACAACTCACCTCCCTTCATTCCACCCATCCTATACGTTAGTATACTTCACTTAATTTGAAATTCTAATATTGATCTCAGGTCACTATTTCTGAGTATCTATCTCTTAGTATTTAAACCATAACATACTAAATAAGTTCATTATTAATACTGACCTATACTCTCGAAGATATATGCTAACTAGTATGCAAAGTTTATTCAAAATTAATGAAAAGCTAAATCCATAGGCTACAATTCTACCCTGAAATATTAGGATTAATATAACTGATACAACGACAAACCTATAACAATCCTTTACGCTCCTAAGAAATCAAAACAGTATACATTAACTAATAAGTTCCATACGTATACAACAGTAAAGTGGACTAACATGGTCAATTATAATCCAACCGTAATACCTCTATGCTACTATCATACTTTTTCAAACTTCTCTAACATTTCAATGCTTTATATTTACTATTTCTAACATGGTAATTTTAATTTTATACAAATAAATTTGTCATAACCTTATTTGTCTATTATTCATAATCTTAGCCAAACGAAATATGTCATCAGCAAGTTTTAGCCAGCAAGAGATTTAATACGAAAAATTTCATCTATCAAAACCTTATTCCATAACTCATGTAATCCCCTAACTGAGACCTAATCTCATATACATAACAATAGTTTCTATCCAAACATAACATAAAATACATTATTTAATTTCTTTTATAAATAAACATAATTAACTAGTTAAATGTTGTATAGTATTACCTTGGATCCTAAAGCAGTTATATCTTCCCATAATCAATACTATCTCAAACAGCCCTTCTTCTCATCATTCCACTCCCTACCTCTAATCTCACCCTTACTACTTAATATCTCTATATGATTCTTCATATTTGATTCAAGTCATATCTTTTTCGAGTACCATTTTTGATAAACATAACATAAACATACTATAAATTAAGTTTTTATATACTGACCAACCTTAAATTATATGTTTTATTTTCTTCCTAACTTTAAAGGCAGAAGCTTGTGATGCGACAGTCGGACAGCTGAACAGTAGGCATAAGACGAACCGGAGGCACTGAGAGAATAGGTGAAGTAGGGGGGGTGAAGCGCACGAGCAGAACCGCTAGGACAAGCGCCTTACGCCGGCCGGCGACGCGCGGACCACAGAGTAGACGGACAAGGAGACAGTCGCTGACAGGCCGCGCGCCGGAAGCAAGTTGCCCATAGCGTGTGAGCAACAGTAAGAAGAGGTGGGAACGTGAACGATAAGGCATGCCAGAGACGGAGATACGTATTGCGACGGAGCTGTGCGGGTCATGCGGAGGCGGGGCGACCGTAGGAAACCACCATAGACTCGACAGAATGCCCACAGTTTCACGCGGCGCGCTAAGGGTAGGGTTGCGAGATTCTATCCTTCTAATAAATCTTATACTTATCTATGTTATTTACATAACATGGTAATATTTACTAAAAACGTGGTGTATATTCATGTTAACCTTGTCTAATTATCGCGATAGGGCTCGACACACCACAATTCGAAGAATATATGCTAACATAAACCAAGTTTTTTACATTAACATAGCTAATATTTAACAAAATATTGTCATAACGCTTAGCTAACCATCATCAATCCAAAACGATAATTCCAATATGTCAAAGCTTTTTTCCAACATGAACAAACAATAAGTTCATTTAATAAAAATATCAATAGTAAAGGTCGTAATAGTTTTAACTGATCCTAAAGCCCAGTAAATCAGAAAATCGGAAACCACCCCGCCCCACCCCTCCTCCTCCAACCCTTCCATTGATCTATTGATCTATTGATCAAATCTGATCTAATTGCATTCAAGGGTCAATATTTCGATGTATCAGTTTGAATAGATCATAACATAAAAATAAAGTTCTTAAATAATGGAGATCCACTCCATCAATGAATATATGCTAAACAAAGTTTCCACATCAATAAGCTAACAAATCATGACCTGTACTAAGAATGTGATGTACAACGACAAACCTAGATTAGATTAGATTGGATAAACAGCTAATTTAACAAAGTTCATACTTAGCAACAGTAAAAGTGACAAAACATAGCATACAAAACGAATATATCCACTACTTCAACACACTTTTTCAAGCATTCTCTAACATATCAATGTTAATTTTGCACTTAACATAGTATTGATTTAGCAAAATGTTGACCAAAAAGACCCTTGCGTCTATAATTATCATCACTGACCAACGAATATATGCTTACTACAAAGTTTATTACATTAACAAGTAAATGATTTTAAAAAATTCTATCCTAACTTAAAGTAACTGTTCAATAATCCACAAATTGAATTAATTTGCAAAAACATAACAAAGTTTTATCCAAAACATAACATACAAAGTCGAGTGTTCTTTGAATAAAAATATCTTGAGTTAACAGTGCAAATAGCATTTACTGCTCCTAGGAATACTAGTAGAATCAGTCGAAATCAGTTAAATCAAACGTCTGAGCTACAGAAATATATGTACGGAACGACAAAAGCGCGTAACATAGCCCTCGGACGTGATGAATAAGCTGCAACAGGATTCACAAAGTGTCCTACTGTATCAGAGAGTGCAAAGATGGTAAGCAGTGCATTACACATACATCAGATCTGGACCGGGCGCGCCTTTCTCCAACATCATCATCAGGCCAGCGTAAATGTAGTTTTTATCTAACAAAAAACCCCTTAACAAATAGTGTCCAATCTTAATCAAAAGATCACAGCATCTTGAACTGCTGAATTGGATCACTAACCGTTCATGCAAAGGAGTCCACGCATAATCAAATATTACATCATTTTGAACTATGAATAGAGACTTTAGCATTAAAGCAAGAATTATCGGCCAAACCTAAACATTAACTGCAGCAAAAAACTTAACCTAAACCCACGTTTCTTAGCACATCATCACAAGCTAACACAGTAATATCTTCGAACTCATTTCTCTAACAAAATCAGTGTTATTTTCAACATGTTCATAGTAATATTTAACAATAAAGCGTAACAGAAACTAAACAAATAGCTTCAACATATCTAACACTTACATGGGGGTGAAAACCTACAATAGATACTAACATCTTAACTATGATAAGACTCAACATTTGACCTATGAATAAGTTTTCCAACCTACCCATCATTAAGACAGTAAAACTGAACTATCCCTGCTTTTCATCATATCAATCAGCAAGCTACAGAGCCAGTATTATCTACAAAATTCCTTAACAGAAGTGTCCAAACTTATACAACAGATACCAGCATCCTTGAACTATGAGTTGATACTACTTCAAGACAAGTCCTGCATTAGTCAATATAATACAGTCATTTTGAACTAATGAATATATGCGTAGATTATTCAAAATATTAAGCAAAAATTTACTCAGCATAAACTTAACCTAAGCCTCACGTTTCTTAACACATCATCACCAGCTAACACAGTACATTCTTAAACTTAATCATTTTCAACAAAGATAGGTATTAACCTAATCGATCTTAAACACTCTGAGACTACGAATAAATGCTTAAGAATTAAGCAATGTGTACAGCCATCACATGCACAGATATTTTTCAAATTTGACATTAAATATCAAATTTTACTTAAGCAAAGTTACATAACCCATGTCAAAGTAGTACATAAATCTAATCATTTCCTTCAAAGATGTCTCTGACCACCGCTATCAGAACTAACCTATCATAGTTTCAGTCGAGGGTTTAATACGAACTAACACACTACAACACCTGTGTTACTATAACATACTTCGTGTGCATGTCTTCTTTAGAAAGATGCGCTTCACTCATACGACATAACAATGCTCAATCTCTTATATACATAACGCCGAGCAAAATATTAATTTATTATCACATACACGAACTTATTATTATTATTTGATTAATTAATTTTATGATTAGTTTGATTCATTATATATATTGTATTATTATATTATATTATTATTATTATTATTATTTTATTAATTATTTTATTATCTTTAATTCGAGTAGATTTATTAATTATTATTCAATATTATAATTATATTATTTATATTATTATATTATTATATTGTTATCTATTTATTATTATTTTATTATTATTATTATTATTATTATTATATATTATTATTATTAAGATCTGATTTTTCCAATATGACATTATTTGAATATCTTATTAATATATTATTATTAATCTATTATTATTATTATTCTTAGTTATTAATTATTATTATTATTTTATTTATGATTACTGATCTTGAAAATTATTTATCTATTAATTTATTGATTATTCGCATTTAACTTAAAGATGAAGTCTTGTATTTTGTTCTAATCACTTTCCCTTTTATTTTTATTCGCTTTGCTGTTTATCTTAAATATTTGGATTGTAGCCATGGAGCTTCTGGCAAATTCTGCTCAGCTGTTATATGTATTGTTTTTTAATAAAAAAAATCCCCGCGACCCTCAACCTGAAGCGAAGCTCTCTACGCCGAGTCGAGTCAGGAAGGAGGATATGAAAGGTGAGTGTGGGCCGAAGGCCTCCACCCGGATCAATAAAACTAGAAAATATATATTTAACGCGATAATATCCATATACTCATATTTATTATTCATTATTTTATTATATATATAAGTAATAGTATATACTAGGAAATAATAAATACCTGTATTGGGTTACGAGAATTTTATTATCAAAATATATTTATGGAATAATATGGAATTTTGAATTAATTAAAATATTTAGCTATATATATACATTATATATATATATATATATAGCATATATATATTATACTTACAAGATATAGTACCTATATGATTTGATGAAAAAGAAAGTTATCAAAATTTTAAACGCTTCATAACTTAAATTATTTTTACGTTTAATTAAAAAAAACTCGTTCGCATATGTTTTAAACTCTCGAAGAAAAGAAAGTGAAACAGATCTAGCTAGCGTAAATTTCACCTACGGTCCTATATGATATTATTTCATAATATACTAGTTATTTAATATATATTTTTTTTTTTGAGTGATTATTACAATTATATATTTATACGTAGTGGAATAACTTATTATCAGCGTCTCTATAATAGACTACAAATATGAAAAAATAAAGCATGCAATCCTATACCTAAGGCAATCTTCGCGGGTGAGTACAGACTATGTTTAATATATTAAACCTAGATTACTATATATACGACGGTGATATTTGGTTTAAAACTACAACTTTTTTGGTTTTACAAGGTTGTTTTCGATATCTCAAAAACTCAATAGATAACAGGGAAAAGGAATAACATGTTGCAAATAAATGGCATGAAAACATTACAAACTCAATTGTAAAAAAAAAATAAAAAAGAAACACAGAAAAATAAAAAAAACAAAAAAAGAAACCATAATTCAATAAACTATACAATAAGACGTAGCATTTTGCGCGATATCATGTTTTGTTTTAAAGGAAAGATACATTCTGATTTACTGTGATAAGATAGTACTCTTGTTTAAAAATTATAACAAATAGGTGCGAAATAATATAAAATAAAATAACATGCAAAATATAATTCTACATAAAATAAACAATAACATATTGGCTATTTCTGTTTTAAGAGGTTTCTTATTTTAACAAGAATTATGTGTGAAAATCGATTACATGATATTTTGTAAAGGTATAAAGGAGTATCTAATTGATTTATTGCCAATACAGGGTTACTATGACATAGAAAGCCGACGAGAGCGGATAAAACATAAACATTTATACAAATTATTAACAGGGGGGGTGCGTTTTCTATCCAATTACCAAAGCCTAGCTGTGGAAACGGTTTGGACCTATACGCAAATCTTCATTTTTCAATAACTGATCAAGATCTAATTTGCTGATGGAGTTCTTCTATCTGATTTGGAAGAAATCCTTAGACTTTAATTAAGCCAGCTATTTTTTATTGCAAATGAAACATTTCAATTTAAAATCTTAAACGAGCCTACCTACTTCTTTACGCCAATTGTCTTTTTTCGCGCCGCGACCATGACCCAATACTTCCCCAAGCAGTCCGGTGGTCTCCGTGAGACCCTCCCCCCCCGGAGATGGGGGGATTGTCCTACCCGTAGTTTCCCCCCGGAAGGCCGAGAGACCCCAACTGCCTGCCATCGGTGCGGTATACCCTTGGGGTATCCTGTACTTTAATAAAAAAAAAAAAGCAAAAATTACATTAAAAAGTCTTATTTATTTTAAACGAGTAACCAATAAACAGGTCTCTAATACGTATCTTTCTATCCGGATTTAGTGTATGCTCTGGCAGTTAGCGATATACATTTATTACTAACAATTTAATCTGTTTTTTTTTAATTTATTTTTTTTTACAGTTGTATTTTCACTATATATAACTTTTTTAGCCTAGGGAATTCCAAGAAGTATTCTCTAATTTCTCGCTGTAGCTATCTGATCATTCTTTTTTGAAGATCAGTAGTTTTCATTTTTATATTGTTATATTATACTATCTCACTTTTTTTTTACACTATTTTCCACTGCACTAAAACTACCACATTGTTGAGGCACGCACGGGAATCGCTCGCTTTTTAGACATTTTTTGTAGGCCATTGGGCGTCCAGGGACAATTTTGTTAGTTTCTTTGTCCTTATTATCTCTTCTAGATTGGAAGTTCGACTCATGTTAATATATTGGTGCTAGTGTTTTGAGGATAGAATGCAAGCCCTTGCTTCGTGTGGTGTGCCATTTTCAGATAAACCCCAAACCTTTATCACCAATATATATATATATATTATTATACGTTATATATTATATATAGGTACTTTATATATATTATATATATTAATATATATATATAATATATGTAATAGTTATACTATAATATATATATCACTTATATAATATATATATATATTTTTCATACTATATAAGATTTTTGAGTAATATCACTAGTACTATAATATATATATATAATTATATATAATATATATAGTACTATATTATAGTATATACTATATATATACTATATATATATATATATAATATAATATATATATATAAATATAGTATACTATTTATATAGATATATATATAAGGGAAATATTTCTGACCTCAGGGAACAACCTATCAATATTTATCTTTAAGTGGCTATCATATTATTTAGGCGGTGGCAAAAAAGTGGATTTAAACGTCATAAACAATTTGCCCGTGTAAGCGAAGGGAGGAGCCTTTCGCCCCCTCTACTTTAATCGACCCTGCTCGCTACGAGTGGCAGGGGGAAAAAATAAAATAGACGATACCTTCTCGTAAGCACAAACCATAATTATATGAAAAAACCAAAATCGAAATTTTTTTCCTCTTCCCTTGGTGCTTAATCTTTTGTTTCCTAAAATCATATATGATCGTTGTTTTTTTTATATATTACTTTAGATATATTACTTCTTATCTATTAATCAAAATAATAAATATCGTATAATAATTAATAATATAATTAATAAATTGTATCAAATTTATTTAATTTATATGATACGTAATTGATAATAAGTTTATCATTATCCAATTAACATATATTATACATATTATATATGGCTATATGGTAATCTACTGAATATATAAATATAACTATAATAACATATTTATTAATATTATAATATAAGTCATATTATATATAATCAATTCATTTCTTTTCTATAATTTTTTATTATTTCCTTTTTCATATAATTTTAGAAAGTAGAGTAATTTTATACTATAGTATATATTATATAATAATCATCATCAATATTTAAAATAATATAATATATAATATTTATAATAAAAAAATAATAAAACAAGTTATACTTTATAATAATTAAATTTAATTATATATTAATATTAAATATATATAATATCTTAAATATGTAAATGCTAAACAGAAATACATGAAAATCAAAAAATAGCATATACTAACTTATATACCATCTTATTCAAGTTATTAATTACACTTTTAAAAGGTGAAATGGCAGGAAAGGAAATTTCTATTAGATATAAAAAAAATACGGACATATAATTTATGGATTTATGAAATAATGTATGAAAAATGTTATTTCCAACTTGAGATGAAAATTAAAATTATTTTTAATTCAAATATAAATTACGTAAAATTATATATATATATATATAATGAAATAAAACGCTATTGTTTACCAATTATATTATCGAGCTTCCTCAAAAATCCGCTCTCAGTTTTTCAGTTATTTCTGGTAAAAAATTATATATATATATATAACAGGAGACAAAGTGACTTAAACTATATATATATAATATATATATATTAATATATTATATAATAATTATATTATAATATATATATATAATATATATATAGTTATATATATAATATATATAATTAATATAATATATATTATAGATTTCTGAATTAAATATATATATATTTATAAAATGTTGATATTAAGATATATATTATTTAATATATAATATCTTAAATATGTTATATGCGTAACACTGCTCCAATCTAAAACAAAAAAAAAATTCGTCTTCGCCTATAAAATAAAACAGCATAATATAATATCATACTAAACTAATAAAACCTAGGAAAAGAGTAACCCCCATCAACCCTTTTTACTTATCGCACATATCACTTACTGCTATCTACTATATGTAACTATATTAAGAAAAGATCATTTCAGAAACATTAATAAATAACAAAGTTATGTTCTCGGAAAACTTTTCCTTACACTTTATTTCGTATAATTCATAGATCAAATCATTACTTCCATACCATCATATACTTGTTCTTCATCTCCACAAAGGACTACCAATCTCATAGCTCCAGAGTGAGATAATTACGCTTAAATTCTCAGGCCCAATTACACAAAACTCAACGCTCTTGTAGTGGGATTACTGAACCATAATCCCACCAGCTGTTTGATACAGTTTCTCAAGAACACACATCTGAATTCACAAAGAAATACAATCAAAACCCTCCCCACTAAATTAAAAAGAAAATGGTTACCCAACTTCCTATCAGGGAGAACAGACCAAATTCAGATAAACAAAGAAATCACATACAGTAAATATAAACAATGGCGTACCTCAAGGAGCAATTCCTATCCCTGCGCCACCAATTATAGCTCATACTTATTCCAGAACGCAGTTAAAAAAAACCATATCCATAGACTCCACACAGTGACATTTGCTACAACTTAATCGCAAGAGGAAGCATGACAATAAACCCACAACGAACTACCCCATGAACCTAAACACACAATATTCAATCTGCTCAACATATTCACCAATTCAAATTTGGCTAAACTGGCATCAGATTATGATAGTTGGTTTTAAAAATAAATGTCTGCATCTCCACTATAAATAAATAATTGTTTACTCTACAAATAATGAAGCATGAACTCGATGGCAACTTGGGCACTTATTGTCAAACCCGCACAATCTTTTTAAAGCAATATAAGTCTATCACAAAATATACAAAAACAACCACACTCACAGCGTTATATCTTAGAACACTCACACCTAAAGGCTTCTCTACCTTCACTACCACCTCTTTCATAATATAACAACATCAGTAAATAGGAAACTAAACATACTAAGAACCATAGCTAGCAGGGGGCTTACATTTAAAAACAAAGCAAATTATCCTCACTCACTCCATCTTCAAAAATACATCCGTCCACATCACTCATATTATGCGTTACACAAGTATCATCGGCACCCAATATTAACAAGGAAAAATAAGAAAAACTTCAAACCCCCAAAACAAGGAGTATCTACAAATTTATAGATACAGGAGTTCCATAATCCTGTGAGAAGATCAGACCATGTCGACCGTCACGATTGAAGAAGCCGAACAAAAATATGTTGACACGCGGCTGCATGGCAACAACACCGCGAATGAGGTTACACAGTTTCTAACCGTCTATAGATATGGACGCCAAGGAGCATGAACACCCATGTTAGCACGCATTTTCCAACCCTATTAACCACAGGTTAAAACAATCTTAAAGGTCCTAATTCCCTTAGTAGTTACAAAGAGATCATTGCTGCAAAAGCTGTTCTCATGCACTTTGATTTCTACATTTTATAGAGAGAAGAATGGCGAATGTAGATGTTACCTCTGGGGCTAGAAAAAGTAAAGCGATCAAAGGACTTAATATAATAATGAACAGCCCCAAAATTGCATCTGAATTCGATTTTCTAACTCCAACAGTCCATCATCTTTGGACAGAAACTATGCTATATGTGGCCAGACCGACTCAAATCTTGAAAATATGCTGGTAAAAATACGGTTTTACACTCAATTCCTAGAATTGTTCAAAATACCTCTACACAAAAAGACTCCGGGGAGACTGTGTCTCACTCCATCCTAGAGTGTCACACAAAGCTCTACCAATCTTCCAAGACAATCTGGGGGCACATTATTGAGATTAAATTTAGTGACAATATCATTAGTTGGACGTTGATGTCCCGGTGTGAGCGGAGGCGAGGCCTTGGGGCAGAACAGTAGGTTATATAATTATATTTTCTATAGTAATAACAATAACGATATATGATAGTATTTATACAGTGTATATATAAGTAAAAATATCATGAATAAGTTTAAGTTATATAAAGTCCTACTCTTAGAATTAAGGTGAGCTATTTATTAAAGTGATCTGATAGTATATAATCTAGAGTATTATACTATCATATAATATATATATATTTAGACAAGTTCTTCAACACAATCTTATGGTTTTAAAAATATATTTTATATTATGTCATTTATTACTGATTCATTTTATATAGATAAATTTATAATATATTGCTTAATGATAGAGTAGCAATATAATATATATATAATATTATTTCAAGCAATTAATTTAAATATAATATATATATAAGATATTTACAGATATATATATATTATATAACATAATATATAATTTTAATAATTATTATATAATATAATTTATTTTTAATATATTAACAATTATATATAATATTATATATATATATATATTATATATATTATAAATATGAATATTATTAATATAATATATAATATAGATAATATATAATATAATATATAGTTAATACTATATAATATATAATATACGTATAATATAATATATAATATATAAATTATTTATATATTAATAATATATATATATATATATATATATATTAATAAATTATATATTAATATTATATATATATATATTATATAAATATATAAAGTAATATAAATATTATATTTATATTATAATATATATTAATATATATATATATATATATATATTATTAATATATATATATATATATATATATATATATTAATATATAATATTATTAATATATATTAATTATATATATATATAATTAATATTATAATATTTAACATATATATATATAATATATATATATATATACATATTATATATATATATTAATATATATATATATTATATATATATATATAATATATATAATATATAATATATATATATTAATATACAATATAATATAATATATATTATATATATATAATTAATATATTAAATATTAATGTATAGTTGTATATTATATATTATATATAGTATATATATATTATATATTTATAATATATATACTAATATATATAATTAATATATAACATATAACTAGTATAAGTATATATAATATATATATTTATATATATATATATATATTATATATATATTAATTACTTTTATATATAATCATATTATAACTATAATAATAGATTACATATTATATATATATACTAATATTTATATTATATATGTATTGATATATATATATAAGCTATATTAATCTATAGGTCAGTTAGTATGATAAACAATTATTATAAGTATAAATTAGTATATATATTTTATATTCTATATATATCACATATATATAATAATATGTGATATACTATTAAATAACTTATACGAATTGTAAAATTAGCTTATACTCAAGTGTAAGATAATCAGCTAGAATAACGGTATGAGATAGAAATTCAACAGTTGGTGGAAGGGCGTATAAATGTCTATATGGGGCGTTAGGGCAGCCACCGGGTAGGTAAGCTCCCTTATCCTTCCAAGTTATAACGTAAAATGTATATTAAAAAAAAAATAATAAAAATAAAAATATTGGAAAAAATAAAATTGAAATAATAAAAAAAGAAATAATTCAAAATAACATTCATTATAAACACTAAATTATAAAAAGTTAAAAAAAAAAAGAAGGCTGGTAATTTTGCAATCATACAGCGAGATGGAAATATTACAAGAAATATACATAAACCCATCAATATATTAATAGCTATTAATCAATTGAAAATTCTGAACTTCATGTGTTAGAAAAATTCTCAGCTCACTCTCCCTACTTCATCATAGGCTGATGCTTAAAGAATGGTACAAAATATATTTTATAGCAAAACACAAATGAAAAACAAAATATGAATGGGCTGGGTAACCGGTAAATGAACGTTTATTTTTTACACATCAAACTTATAAAGGGAGCGAGCAGTCTATGGTCTCCTAACTAATATTTGAAAATATATGAAACCTTTCGTTCTCTTCACCGTAAAATATGTAACGGTAATTGAAATAGGAGTGTGGGCATTGCTAGGCAGGTTTTGGTTTGCAACTATTTATTTTTATGAGTAACGTCGTATGTGTCTGATTGTTCTGATATTGAATATTTAATTTAGTATTAAATATTTATTTAAGTGGTATTTAGGCATTATACAGATTAATATAATTGTGGAGATAATTGCATAAATGGTATATGTAAGGTCACGGATTTTATATTAAAGGAAAAAAAGCTTTAAAAAACTTATCTATAAAAACCACAGCTTTATTTTACCTATTTTCATTCAGGCCTAACAGTCTACACAATCACTCCAAGCGAGGGATTTTAAAAATTATAGATTTAAAATTTAGGAGCCCTATTTTATCCTACTTTGGGGGATTATATTATTCCCCCAGCCTTTTATTAATTGAAATAAATTTTAAAGTATACCATTTTTATTCAATATGCGTCATACTTCTCTTTTTTCATGCAATGCATATGTGACATCATGTTCACTTTCATTAACAATAAAAATAATTTTATAATATTTTCATAGTCTGCGACCTTTTTTCTAACAATTTAGGAACTATTATTCTAAAGTAAAATTTAGCTAGAAAGTAAAATTTATAAAATTTAAATCATAACCATTGCTTACATATACTTTTTTAATCTGACAGTTAAATAATTACTACGCTGATGCACAGACATACAGATAAAAGAAAACATTGATGAAGATGATGATGAAGGGGTGTAAATTTAATTAATTTTCGTGAAAAAAAATGAAGGCCTAAAATGTGGATAAGAAAGACAACAATTTTCAATTTATATTTAAATAATGCGTTGATAAAATTTCTACTGAGTAAGCTACAAGACTTTAAAGCTGGAAAATCTATTAATTTGTATGTGCATCATCCATTTAACACCTACATTATTTGTAACACACATGTGGATATTTGAACGTACACTAAAGCTTCCGAGACAGCAGTCAATGTAAGTACGTTCAAAGGACTTTTTTATTATACACGAGGGTCATTATCTCCATTTCCTAAAATCAATTAGATATAAAGGGTTCTTTACACAAGAAAGAAAGAAGTCTTTATCTTTCCTCTCAATTTTATTTTTTAGAACAACCACCTATGGATCAAGGGGAAGTGGATGTAGATAGCCTTGTCAATAAGCAATGGATTTGGCATAGGAATATATTAATTAATACAAGTTATATATAATTTAAAACTATATATAGTATACTATGTATTTTATAAGATTTTTATATTGAAGGTTATTTATATATATATAAATAAACAATAATAAAAATATATATTAAACAAACATAATATATATATATATTATATATATATAGATATAATTATTATATAATATATATAATATTAATATATATATATAATATATAATATATATATAGATAATAATATACAAAAAATTTACCGAGGAAACTGTAAAAGAAGCAAAAAATTTTTTTCCTTCTTCTTTTTAACTAAAAAATCATATACTCGAAAATTTCTTCCTTTAATATTTTCTCTCGTCTTTTTTTTAAAGCAAATTAGTATATAAATAAACCATAGCGGAATTTGTAAAGGTATTACACGCAATTTAGGCGGGCTCGAGCCGACGGGAACAGCAGGGAGACGTTTTCCAATACCGTAGAGCAGGCGGAGGAACTCCCCCCCGACACCCACATACCAAAGAGCGGGCTTTCCGGGACCCTCCCCGGAGGCGGGGGACATTAGTCCTACCCGTAGTCCCCGTAGCCGAGAGACCGGACTCTGCCATCCAGATGCGCGTATACCTTGGGGTTTATTCTTTAGTAAAAAAAAAAAAGCAAAGTATAGAACGATTTATTTTTAACGTACCAATAAAAGCCTAATCTAGGCCCTCATATTAGATTACTTTTTTAACATAATTTTTTTTTATTTTGTTACCTTTATCCCAAAATTTACGAGGATTCCCCCAAAAATGTTTCCTTTTTGCTTACTATTGTAGTTTTTAGATTAATTTTTTTTTTTTTTTTTTTTTGCATTTCCGCACTTAAGAATTGGACCAGCCATTCACCACGACCAATGTTTTCTTTATCTCCTGTAAGCTGTTGTTAGCTTTGAGATGGTTTGTGCCCTTCTAGAGGCTGACCATATATTTATATATACTATATAATATATATTTAAAGATGCAAAAATAGTTTATAAGATATTATATATATAGATTATATATATATATATAGTTACTATATATATATATATATATATATATATATATTATATATATAATAATAAATATATATATATATATATATATATAATAATATATATATAATATATAGTGCTCAGCCTCTAGAAGAGCCACCATCCCTATCTCAAAAACTACAACAGCTTCAACAGGGGAAAAGGAATACATTTCTGGATGCTGGTCCAATTTTAGTCGCGGAAAATGCTAAAAAAAAAAAAAAAAAAAAAAAAATATATATTATATTTATATATATTCAAAAACTACAATAGCTTCAGCGAAAAGGGATACATTTTTGGATTCCCTCGTAATGATAAATGAAATAGTGTAAAATTATTGTTAATAATTATAAGTAATATGAATAAGCATCACTAATTTAGAGACCTTTTATTGGTTTAGTCGTTAAAATAAATAGACTTTCTAAATTTTGTTTCTTGCTTTTTTTTATTAAACTAAAGAATAACCCCAAGGGGATATACCGCAACCTTAATGGCAGGAGCGGGCGTTCTGGTCTCGGCCTTCGGAAACTACGGGGTAAGGACTAATTGCCCCCCTCCGGGGAGGGTCTCCGAAACCCCCGCTCCTTGGTATTTGGATGCGCGCTCAGTGGCCCTCCCTTACGGGGTATGAAAACATCTCGCCCCCTGTCGTTCCCCGTCGGCTCGAAGCCCCCTACAATCTACCTTCTATCTCCCCAATATTAAATATATATATATTATACTTATGTCCCAATCCACCCCCTCCCCCACAAAAAATAGCCAATTTTTATGTTTATGTTGTGTTTTTAATTTACCGAACCAACAATTTCACGAATCCAAAAATTGTTATTTCATTTCCCGTAGCTTTTGTGGTTTTCATATTTTTTTTTTTTTTTTTTTTTTTTTTTTTTTTTTTTTTTATACAGTTCACCACCACTCACTTGTGCAGGATTTGCAAGGTATTCCTTTTCACGGTAGCTTTAGTAGTTTTTGAGTATGGATGTGGCTCTTCTAGAGGCTGTCCTTATATTAATAATATAATATATATATATATATATTATAGTTAATGTGCTTTGGCATATTATATATACAATAGACTAATAATTTAAAATAATTTATCTTTTATAAAGAAATAATATAAAAAAAAAATATATATATATATAATAGAGATATATATAATATATATTATATATATTTATATATATATATATATTTATATATATATATAATATATATATATCATATTATTATTATATATATATAATATATATATATATATATATATATATATATATATATAATAGTATATAATATTTATGTATCTATATATATATATACCCGTTAATGTTTTACGACTCCTCAGTTTGATTTTTTTTTTTTTCTTTTTCAAACATATAATAATAAATGATACTAATAATAGCTCAAATAATGACGCTCAAACGTGAGTTTCTTTCAATTACCTTGCAATTAAAACGCAAAACATTGAAATTTCGAAAGTCTCTGCGAAACCATCATATTTGGAGATCAATCAGATGACACAAAAAAAAAAAAAAAAAAAGAAGAAAAAAAAAGAAGAAAAAAATCAAAAAAGTATACGAAATTTACAGAAAAACCAATTAACAATTTTGGAATCAGCAATAGCTTTATACAAAAAGGGAAAGAAAAAAAAGGTTAAAAATATAACAATAAATTGGGGGGCTCGAGGCGACGGGGAACAGAGGGGGGCAGCGTTTTTCCATGACCCGTAGGGGAGGACGGAGGACACCCGCGATCACCCAAATACCAAAGAGGCGGGGATTCGGAGACCCTCCCCGGAGAGGAGGGAAAATAGTCCTACCCTGTACGTTCCCCGGAGGACGACGAGACCCGCACGCCTGCCCATCTTTGCGTTTTACTTTGGTATTCTTTCAGTTAAAAAAAATGTAAAATAAAGTCGTAAAACGTAAGGTCCTATATATTTGAATCATGTCCGTGCACACTTAGATACATAAAGCATTAACTACTAGAAATATAGTTTTAAAACAAAAATATAAAATGACGGGAGTGTTAAACAAACAGGTCAATTAAAATTATATATATATATTTATATATGATATATCATATATTATATATATATATACATATTATAATATATATAATATTTATATATATATATAATTATAATTATATAAATATATAATAAATATAGATAGTATAATATGTGAAGAGAGATGAGATGAGAGGAGCAGAGAGAGAGAGAGAGAAGAGTTAGGAGACAACTTTCATTCACCATAAATATTAGATGGGCATATCAAGCCGTTTTTGAAGCAAATATATTTAGAATCGGTATTATCCAAAGTTTGTTTCACATAAGTGACAATGTCACTATGCCAATATGTGCCCCATTAGTGATCCTCAAATCATCCAGTCGATATTTCATATTTTTCGCACCAATATTTCCACATTTATTAATAGCAGCTGAAATTCTTGTTTCTAAATCAGAAATGTATGTCACCTGGGAGTAGTACATAATTTCTCTGACAAATTCTGGATGGAAAAAATCACATGGCGTGAGTAGTGGGGCAGGTTTTGGGCTAGTTTTTATAAGGCCTATGATTGGCTGTTGGAAATTTAACGTCACCAGGGTCCTTAGGTCTTACTTTCCCTTAGTTAGCTTTATTACTCGTCTTTACTCGGCTTTATTTTTATCTGTTTTTCGTTTGTTGGTTTGTTGTTAGTTTTGGTGACTTCGTGGGCGTGACCTGCCTAAAAAAAAAAAAACACACACACACACACCACACACCACCTACACACACACACACACACACATATATATACACACGTACACAGAAAGACAGACAGACAGTCAGACAGACAGACCACCCTGAGTATATATATATATATTATAAATATATATATATATATATATACTATATATGATATATATATATATATATATATCATATATCTTTTATATATATAGTATATATTATATATATATATGATATATTATATATAATATATATATTTCGTGGTACAATTGATAGTGCGACAAAGTCGCAAGGTAAGGAACTAGGGTTCATTCCCTTGTCTGGGGGCACAGACGTGGAATTTGAATTGAGAAAGATTGAGTACATCAGGTAAAATAGAGGATGCAAAGAGTTTCACAGAACAGAGAGACAGGGTCAAAGGAGTGTGAAAGTAGGGGACAGTTCATTAGTCTCTTAACCTTAGACGACTCAACACTCCAAAAGAAAGGTGTAACCGGAGCCCCTTTAAATGTTCAAATGGTACTCCAAAACAAGGATGGGTAAGATCCTTATATAACTGGAGTAACTGAGCAAAGGAAAAATTCTCGCAATCTGAATAGAATCTTCAGCCTCTTTGAGGCCTCTATAGAAACCGTTGTGACATTGGGTTTC
>JABUQX010112742.1:0-5000 GCA_015478945.1 Trachelipus rathkii | reverse complement strand
TGAGTCAAACACTTTGCACGCCTCATTGCTAAGGGTTCAGGATCGGAATCCTAGCATGGTGAAAAATACATCAGCGGTATTTTATTACATATATATAAAGCATATATATATTATATATAATATATTTAGATATAATACGATATAATTATATATATATATATATAATATATTATTAATATATATATATATATATAGATATTATATTATAATATAATTATATATATATATCCACTAGCAACAACATCACATGAAGTAAGTCGGATGTTTATCTTTTATCATGACTTTAATTATCAAAATAAATTTTCTATCTTAAATCATCATGCGCACACTCGTACACTAATTACTTTAATAGAGTTGTTATATATATAAATAGTTTATATAATATAAATAATAAATTATATAAAATATATAATAATATATAAAATAGATTGCTATATAGACTTGTTGGAATTGGCCAATTTTGGTTCAACAGTGAAATGTTTGATTCTGTAGAATATAACTAATGATATATATATACTATATATATATATTATATTATATATAGTATACTTATATTATGTATATATTATACTATAATAATATATATATATATATATAGTATATATATATTAGTATATATATTATTTTACCAGGATTCAAATGTTTCCTATTTCGCTTTAGCTATGTAGTTTTTGAGGATTTTTTTTTTTTTTTTTTTTTTTTTTACATTTTCCGCATTAAATTTTTACCAGGATTCCAAAAACGGTATCCTTTCCCTGTACCTTATTGTAGTTTTGAGATATGGATGAGATATTTGTGGTTTTAATAAAATTGTCTTGATTATATTATTATTATTATTATTAATTATTTTATTATTATATTGATTATCTATTATATTATATTATTATTTTGATTATTATATTATTATTATTATTAATGTATTATTATTATTATTATTATTTATTATTTTAATTATTATTATTATTATTATTATTATTATTAATTATATTATATAAGTAAATTTATTCGGTAGTGACACACCCTATCGTGATACCATCTACCCATTCGCGGTACCACCTTATTCTGTGGGCGCTATACAGAGCAGACTGGTCTGGTATTTCAGCCATTACTTTCCATCTTTCCTGAATAAGTGTCCCGTCGTCGCGGCGGATGGCCTTCTCTTACTTTCAGGATGCGAATCCTCAGCGGACTCGTAGCATATACCCCGTCATCTGGGATCCGAAATCAACCAACCAACTATGGAAAACCAAATGTGCTCGGGCCTATCGTGAAAGCTAAAGTTGTAATTAAGCTGTAAAACAGACTCCTCACTTCAACTTGATTCTGTTTTAGCTTGGCGGCGCTCCCGAGTTATTAATCGCGTAACGCGAAACGTATTTAGACATACGCTCCACCGTTAATTCTTCTATGCCTGTATCATCTGTAAAAAAAAAAATGGTAAAATTTTGACGAAACCCATGGCAGATTTCGCTATTATCTTCGATTTCGGCACAAACCTCTAATGTCAATCGATGTCCGGGGTTCGTTTCGAGAGTTGCGGTTATCACTTAGAAACGATAATTGCTTCCAACAGGCCTCCTGGTATCACTGAACATTTTCTTCTGTCGATTGGGGTGTATTTTCTGATTTTTCTGTTCCACTGACGACCTTCCATACAAACAAAGGCGATTCCCAGGGGCAGAAGTTCCAAGGACGCCCTTTCAAGCTTTCGAGGATGGAGCACCTGCCCTGACAGCACTCTCCTTCAGATGCTTGGGCATTGCTCATCCATCTGCAACTGCACTTTCCTTTCATCGGCTATATTACAATAAGAATTGGGTGGAGGGGTTCTTCCTCCAAGCTGGTCGACTGCATACATGTCCCCATTTCCAACATGGGAGGGATCCGACTTCTTCCGATAACATCACCCTATTTCCTTGACCTGCAATACATGTAAGTCATGTAGAATTGTGGCTTCTTCGTCTTGTTCCACGTTGGAGCAAACTCCATGCATTTCGAACTACCATTTGGTTTTCCGTTAGCATCGTTTAAACCCAGGATCTTGCCTCTTCGGTTAAAGTCACGACATTCGGGAGTCATTTGCTTCACAAAAGGACCTGGCCGTTTCTTTTGACCCGAAAGCGTATAAGATAAGCACGTGGGGTTGGGGGTTTAGCGGAGGGCCTCCACTCCTAGGGACTTTAGGAGATTAACTTCCCTCTTCTTTCAGCTTTTTGATGGCGGATCGTTCCTTTCGGCCCGTATGTGAGTACTCACGCTGTTCGATTGTGTTTTTGTCTGGATGAAGGGTTATTACGCGAGGCCAGTGTCCGGGAACGTTTTTTGCTTCGCTATCTTTTCAAATGGTGTATCGGATTCCATCCCGACCTCGGTTGCAGCTGCTCCTCTATACTTCATCGATCTGCGCCGCTGTACCTTCTTGAGTCTCTTCTGTATTTTGTTCAGAAACGTTTTTTCAGCTGCTCATCGATTCCGGTTTTCCTCCTGGGGCTCTGCTAGTGGCTTCTACATTTCTACCACGTCGAAACTAACAGCGTGCTTTCCGAAAATAAATCCTCGTCGTAAGTCAGCTTACAATCGCCTCCGATGTTACAGCTATTAGGCCTCCCTACTCGAGTGTGAAGCCAAGGTGCGGTTTCCTGGTCTTTAACTCGATGAAGCGCCTCAGTACTTCTCATATTAACTCTCCTCAAAAGCTAATTGCCGCTGGTTCCTATTATCCCTTAAGGCACCACCTCCAAGACTTGGGGGCGACAGAAACAACCATTCTCCAACTTTACATCATGCTAAAACTGGACGTATGGGGTGCCACTTATGGGCAGACCTTCCAATCTCCTACCTCCACCTTCTTGACCCCATTCAGACTTAAAGGTCTGAGAATTGCCACAGGGTTGCATGATTCCTGTTCCTCTCCGAGGAGACCTGGAGGTAGATGGCCGGGTGATTGCCCCTATCCTGTAGAGAGCAGCTTATGGTTATTTCGCTGTTCAATCCGTCTTGTCAGGTTCGCCTACTTTCGTCGGCACTTGACCACCTATAATAGAGCGCGGTCGTCAAAACCTTCGTATTGGGCAATTTTGCTGGGGTTGTACTTCATCTTCAGCTTTCCTCGAAATTCCTCAACGAAGCGGTCATGCAATATGATTTTACCTCTACCCATTCACAGTGGTTTCCATTTGCTCCATGCTCTCTACAGTGGGATCCAGTCTTTTAGTAAGTCAAAGGCACACCCGGTGCAGGGTTGAAGGGTCCTTTGTGTCTTAACGCGGAAGTCCAAAGCGACTCTATAGCGGTTTACACCGATGGCTTCCAAGCAGAGGAAGGGATGGAGTTCAGCTGTGGTTCGGACATTCACTGTATTTCCACCCCTTCACCCTATTTGTCTGTTTTTTTTTTAGCTGAACTTTTACAATTCATGCGGTTGAACAGGATCAGTACATATTAGCCCGTGGAGGCGTAATATATTACATCATTGTCCGATCTCGGAGCGTCTCAGTCGGTGCCACGGTCAACCCTAAACCCTTTGTTTGGCCATTCAACAGATCCTTGCTCTGTTACCTGCGCGAACCACAAACATGTGATTGGGTTCCCTCCATGTGGGTGTTCCTGGTAACGGAAACCGTCGATTGGGGAAGCCAGGACAGGCTGCGCAGCACCGGGTGTCGTTGCCCCGAGAATATCGTTCCTCCTGCTGTGCGCCTGTGCCATTTTCCTGCTAAAGATTTTTCTCCATCTCTTTGGGTCGGGGCTTCCTCTCTGGCTGGCAGTCATGTTGGGAGGAGGATGCTTATGTCGCTAAACTTCGGAATGTCAAACCCGCCGTCCTTGGCCGGTGGTCTTCAACTAGTAGGAGGAGTCGCCTCCTGAAGGTGGTCCTGGCTCGTTTGCATCTTGGTAATACAAATCTCACCCATGGATTCTTATGTCGCGGGGGGATTCCCAGACCTGCCTATTTTGCTCCTCCAGCTGTCCTCTTACAGTCGTTCATCTCTTTGTGGATTGCGAATACTAAGCCACTCGACCGACCTAGAAGCAAGTTCTTTGCCGATGTGCTAACAATAAATCACCTTTTCAGCATTCGCCTTCAGTACATCTACCACATCATTCAATATTTCGTATGATTCGCATTTTTGCCTGCTATTAGGAACTGAACATACTTATTAAGATTAACCACTCTCAGCCTTGTTCTTCTTCGTTCCGTTTAGGGGTTTCCCCTGGCCGTTAGTCCTAATACGTCATATAGTCCCATCTGTGTTGCTGGGGAGATCATGTACATCCCACTCAAGAAAATAAATTCTATTATTTATTAATTATTATTATTTATATTATTTATTATATTATTATTAATTATATTATTGATTATTTTATTATTTTATGTATTAATTATTATTATTTATTTTATATTATTATTATTATATTTATATATTATTATTATATTATTGATATTTTATTATTATTATTTATTATTATCTATGATTATTATTGTTATTATATTTATTAATTATTATTAATTATTATTTTTATATTATTTTATTTTATTAATTATTATTATTATTATTATTATTATATTATTATTATTATTTTTATTATTATTATTATATTATTAATATATCATTATTATTATTATATTATTATTCATTAATATTATTATTTAATAATGTTTCTTGACAAGATGGAGCAAGAAATCAAGACTAAGCCATAATTATTACTTTATAAATTAAATGATTATTTGAGCTGCTATGATTGTCAAGAGATTTTCATGAGATTTTAAAATAAAATGTTTTGAATTAGAGAGGTGCCTACCTAATAAAAAGCAAAATAATAGAAGATAATAGAATAACAGAAATATAGAAAAGATAAAGAAATAGAAATTAGAACATAATAGGTAAAAAATGGCATTCTAATTATAAAACAAATTCTGTCATTTCTTTACACAGACAATTTCTCGATATAATACCCTTCTATTAAAAAGACTTGAACAGTAAGATAGTTTTAAAGCA
>JABUQX010112741.1:10000-21106 GCA_015478945.1 Trachelipus rathkii | reverse complement strand
AACAAATATTAGAAACAATGACTATTACGTTAAAACTACTAATTCCATATACAAAAATATAGATAAATATATATATATATATACTATATTATAATAGTATTATATATACTATTATATATAATATATAAACTACAAACCTATAAATATATATAAAACTATAATATATATACCAAAAAACAAAACAAAAAAAGTAAAATCAAAATTTTTATATTAATACTCCTTAAAACAATATCTAACCCCCCTTATACAAAATTACTACCGTAATGTTAAAGATAGCCGATAGAAACTACTATATCTAATAATTAATATAAATATATACATATACTAGTAGAGTAGATTAGCCTCAGTCAACCCATAGTAAATAATATATAATTATATATATTATATATTATATATTATACCTGTATAGTATATTTATCTGATATATATTATATATAAATATTATATATATATATATATATATATATATATAGTATATATATAGTATATAATTTATATACTTATATATAAATATAATATAAAGTTTTTATTCATATATATATTTATTGTCTATATACATCATACAAGTTTTATATATTTATATTATATATATATAATATATATATATATATATATATATATATATATATATATATATATATATATATATACCGGTATATTATATATATATATATATATATATTAACGGGTATATATATTATATATATATTATATATATATTAAATATACTCCAAAATACAAATATATATAAATATAAAATATATATATATATATATATATAGTTATATATATACAATTATATATATATTACTGTATATCGAAGTACTGGTTAACGAAACCATAATATTCTCTACACGCGGCGGTACCCTGACCGTAGCTACGTGAGCAACTATCGTTTAATTGTGGCTAGTGGATTAGAGATTCATCACGTTGTATTAAAAATAAAAAATAACTTTTTAAAAATTATATATATATATATATATTATAATATATTATTATATATATATGTATATTATATATATATATATATATATATTATATATATATATATAATATATATATTATATATATATATATTATATTATATATATATATAACTCCAAACTCGAACAAGGGCCATATCTCTTCGGGCACTCCTATTTTCCTCTAACTCAACCCTGGACGATTCTGGTATTCCTCCTTCTCCTCTCAGACTTCCTATGTCTTTGCCTGTGATTACATTTGTTCGGGTACATGGGCTTCTGAGACCTATGAACGTTAGGAAGGCGGGTGTCCCGGATGGCATTCCTCCCCGAGTTTTGAAGGAATGTGCTTACATGCTGACCCCGCCCCTCGTTCAACTATATTCTCTATGTCTCAATACTAGCACTTTCCCCTTTAGTGTTGGAAGCACGCATATGTCCAAATCTATTCCGAAAAAAAGGAAGGCCGCTCTGATGCATCTAGCTACCGACCTATAACTCTCACTTGATATTCTATCTAAGATGTTTGAAACTACTCTCAACTCTCATTTTTAGATCATCTGAAATCTCATTCTCTTCTTTCCGATCGCCAGTACGGCTTTCGGCGTTCAAGGTCTACTGGTGATATACTTTCCTATTTAACCGATTTATGGTTTTCCGCTCTTAGGAACTACGGGGAGACTTGCGTGGTGGCTCTTAATATATCCAAACAATTTGACCGGGTATGGCACGCGTCACTGCTCTCTAAGCTCCCCTCCTTTGGGTTTCCTCCTCTTTGCTTACTTAATGTCTAGTTTTCTTTCCAAGTAGCTTCAATATCGGCTGTGGTGATGGAGCCACTTCTTCTTTTTCTGTCAATCGAAGTGTTCCTCGAGGGTCTGGTCATGATATCGTATATGAATCAAAACATTCGGTGATTGATACGTTTGATGTTTCATAATAAAATGAATCAACCTTAAGAAACGACACCACCACAATCAATATGCGATGGACTCGGACCCTTCATTCTTCAACTCATTTCAATTACGCTCCCTCTTTTAATCCTAGAATTTACAGTAAGAATATGCCCTCATCCATTCTTTCCGATTCTATTCTTCGCTGATCTGAATTAGAATTTCCGGAGTGGCGGTTGTCGGTCAACCGTATGCAGGGTATAAGAAATTTCAATTCTATTAAAACGCCAACTGTCTACAACCCCTTACTGCCTCCTAAAACCCACACTTCTAACTTTCCTATCAACATCTTCTCCGACGCCTTCTCTCGTCTCATCCTGTTGACAAATAATAAACACCGCCTTGGCACGTTAACAGATAAACATAAAAACATGTCTTGAGAAAAAACCTCACATCACAAACGGCTCTAGCCCACTAGAGGCATGGCTCAAACAGAACATGGAGTTCTTAGTTTAGGAACTGCGGAGACTTTTTTTTCCTGCTTCTCAGTTACTCCAGCTATAAACAAAGGGTCTCATCCAGCCCTTGTATGGAGTAGTTCTCATATCTGGGGGGGGGGGGGTGCTCTGGTTTTCACCCGGTTTTTGGCAGGGTCGAGTCAAAGGCAAAAGGCTTATAAACTGGTGCCTGTTTACTTCACCAGTTCACTTGACCCTCTAATCTTTGCGGCGCGATGTTGGGTGCTTTATCTCTTTTCTATCGGTACCGCAGTGGCAGGTGTTCGAGGGAACCATTACCACTCGCGTACCCACCACCTTTACGGATCGCCCTCGTAGGAAAAGGCGCGCTGCTGTGTACTGCGCACCGAGTTTGTGTGAGGATATTGGTAACTCCAGGTTAGTTCGCTGAGGTGCCTTCCTCTTCTCCCTGCCCACCTAATAGAATCTCATGGCAGTGTCCACAGCAAAGACTACAAAAGCAAAATTCCTGCTGAATTTAATCTCCTCCACTTTAAAGCCTGCGTCTGTGCTCATCTGACACATATTTGAGGTGTGTGTGCATGAAATTTTTGTGCGTGCAACGCTCCCTCCCTGAATTAGGCTCTGCTCTTGAGTGGTGGTGATAACTGTAAAGTAATATATAAATAAATATATATATAATATATATATACTTAATATTTAAATATACTATATATTAATATATATTAATAAATAACTACTCAATATATTATATAGCTATATATAATATAATATAAATAGTATATAAACCAAAAATATATATATATATATACACCAATACTAAGTAATATAACTATATTACTATACTACATTATAAAATATAATATATATATATATATATATAAAGTAAGAAAATATATAATTAAAAATAAATATACTCGTATAAGATACTATAAGCATTATGGTATATTAATAATGTAAAATATAAGTATATATAATATTATATAAAATAATATATACTAAAAGCCATAACGTATATACATAATATTATAATCCACTACAGAACCCTGACTCCAACTTAGATAAAAAATTATATATTATATTACAAGCCTGTTTTCGTTTTTGCATTTGTGCTTACAAGACGTAAAGAAATAGCTACGAGTTTGCGTTTCGCTTTTGTCAAAAACTTACCAAAAAATATTCTAAGAAAAGGGCCTCATCCAAACGTAAGAACCATTTCCTTTAATCTTCATTTTAGTTGCTAATTTCACCGATGCTTGCCCGGAATTTGTAAAAGACCGCTACTGACCGACAAAAAAACATCCTCATAAAGCAAACAGATGACGACCGTGGCCTCCAGGCCGGCAAGTCTTGAATAGATAAAGTTTCATTCAATAAAATTCTTCTTTTAAATACTACAAATTTCTTCCAAAATGGGATTAAACCCTTCAACAAATCGTTGATCAAATTATTATGTAATATATAAACCATTGTTATGTATTCTTTCTGTTTAATTTCCGAAAACCACCTATACCTCTATTCATAACAGTGATTCCAAACTATTTAAGAAACAAACAAAGTAAAGCCTTAGCACGAAATCGACGATCGTATTAAACAAAAGAAAATTATAGCCTCCAAACGATCTGGGGTGAAGCAATTCTATGATCAGCATGCGTAAGCAAACAAATTGACAACAAAACGAAAATGGATTCTCAAACCCTAAAAAATCAAAATAGCATAATAAATACTAAAATTGCATTCATATCGTCGGTGACAGTGTGGTTTGTAGATGGTTTCGAAAAAACGTTCGCTGTTCTAACAGAAGATCCAAATAGTCAAGTAAAACATAGTAGCGGCTTAAATCAAAATACTTTACTTATTAGGTAATCCGCAAGACCCACATTAATACTTTACATCGACTATATTCATTTGATTCTACTTCTTCATATTCATAAAATTGCGGAGAGCCTAAGACCCAGAAAAAGCAATAAATACAAGCCTTTGTATATGTTGTTTCTGATGTTGGAAAGTATTTTATACACGATGAAAGAAAACATCCCGTTTCGCCGCCTCAAATTTTTCTAAGCATTAATCTTACCCTACTCTACCTGTTTTGATCAACTTGTTATATCGATAATCAATCAAATAATAGCCCAGCTTATACGCCCTAAAAAACAAACGCGTACTAGCACCACATAAAGATGTCCATAAAACTTCCTGTTTACTCTCGGCAATCAATACATTTCATATGAATCTGGTCACTATTCAGATGTAGAAAATCTATCACAACAAAAACACTTTCCACAGAGGCAAAGCTCCCTTATCTAGTACTCCTTTAAATAAACAACACCCACTCATGTTGGCAGAGTATACCTCTTCGTTAAAGATAATAATCCTCGAAGGCCGCATCCACCCATGGAAAAACTGAGCAGTCACACATATACGCTTTACCTTACGATATAAATGTGACACGATCTAGCATAATAATTATTTCGGGCAAAACTTTACAGAAACTAAAACATACGAGCTTCACACACACCCAAACCAAAATGGAGGCATATTTCCTTTCAGAAAAAACGTTAATCTTTCCCAGATCAAACCCCCAACCAGAGAATTTTAGCTTAGATCCAAGACCCCAGATCCGCCAATATGACCTTCAATAGGGCACACCTATATCTCTTCAAAAAATTCTCCGATTCTTCAAAAGGTGCAATATTATACAGAAAAATGAAAGAACTTAAAATATGGAACTACTTCTTATTAAGTATAAAAACACTAAAAACGCATGCACTTAACACCATAAAAAGAATCGATCGTTCTAGGCACTGCCTTCGATATGCGCTGAACTAATTCCACCGAATTTCGATTCAAAAGCGGAACACGTTTCTTAACGAACAGGCCATATTACATTTTGGAATATTAGCAACACCACATAGGCAAATCAGGCTATATAGACTTGATGCGAGGAAACAAAAAGAAGCAATTTCGCGATAAACAAAAACTAAAAAATAAAGAAAGTTGCAAATAGAACAAAAAGAAGAATACCCAGCTGACCATTAATAATATTTACGAAAAAAAAATAACTATAACTATTGTGATGGAGTTAATCGATTTGGAAGAAATTAAAGATTTAAGTAATGATTTTATTGAATGAAATTAGATTCATCCATCTAAAAAACGTGATCCCGCAAAAAACGCGTCATTTATATAGTGCCTCATGTACACATTTTCATCGTAGAAGAAACGGATGACATAAAATTAGCAATCACCCAGGAAAAGAAATAGACAACCTCAATTATAGAAATTTAATGGAAATTCCTTATCGATTTCAGGTACCAGCCAAATTTTCTAACGAATTTTGGAACTAAGAGTCTTTAAGCAAAAAACAGAACAGCAAAAGCTCCACGAAAAGGATATATCTATGTCTTCGATGTCCTTCTGAAAGCCCAATCTTCTGCTATCGCTATACCCTATACCATATAAATTAAAAACAAATAATGAAGTGATAAATAACGATATTTACAATTTACAAGGAAATTTATCAGACAAAATTAGCAGAGATAATATATACTATATATATATATATATATGTATATATTCAATATAACCCTATATATATACTCATTAATTAAATAATATATTATATTATATTAGATATATATCATGAAATCAAATTAAAGAACGCAAAGCAATGTGATGAGTATACGCGTTAAAGGTAGGATCGGCAAAAATTGTTGCCGACGGATACCAGATAACCATCAACTTCTCAAAAATTCCCGGATACCGCGACATATTCCAAGATACCGATACCTCAAAAATGACCGCAATACCACCGATACCGATACCGATATACCGATACTTGCTAATATAATAATCACAATATATTATATATAAATAAAAAAACACATAAATATAGGTAATACCCCATTTTGCAAAGCAGTTTATTTTTTATTAAACTGCAAAGATTTTTAACAAAACTGACGTGGGCGCTCTGAGGCAATTTTCTCCTTTTTCTTTTTTTTCCTTTTTTTAAAGCAGGTTTTTAAGGTAATCCTAGAAAAACTAGTCCTTATCTACGAGTGTTAAATATTTTGAAGAAGATTTATCAATTTATTATAATTTAACCAACCAATGCAACTATAATTTTCCTACTAATCCAATATAATATAAAAAAATATTATCTTCAAACAGATATACACTGTAAATGGAGCTCTACCACCATATAGCGAAACAGCTGACTAATAGCATACTTATGTCTCCCAGAATCATTATTGTTTAGGAAAAAAATATGTTCTCATTCCTTGTGACTACGGTTATTATAAAGCAATATCCAAATGGGATGACAACAGCTTATGATGTTTTCCAATAAGGAAAAAGTCCAACCCTTTTAAAACTATTTTAATAACTAACTGACCAAGATTAATTTCACTAAAGAAGAAGCAAGGATAAACCTCTCTTAACTGTTTTCAACTTTATTAATTTCAAAACATAGTAATAAGCATTCCATTTCACTACTAGCGAAAAAAAAAACAACTTTGACTAATTTCAAAGGGTCAACTATTTTAGTCACATTCCATTCAATTACATACCAACAGCACCCTAATTTTTAAAATCTTGGCAAAAATAAAAGCTTCCAAAAAGAAAACACTTTAAGAGACCACTAATAGGTTGAAAATATTTTAACAAACTATTATTAACTTTTATGAATTATCTGATTTTTAATCAATATCCTAAACCCATTCTTGAATCATGCAGTTCTAACTACTGTTCCAAAAAAAAAACTTTTATATATAAAGAACAGGTAATTCATTGAGCCCTCCAGTCTTCTCCGGCATCAGAGAACCACATAGTGACTCCCTTAGCATGGAGAGATCACACAGATTGAAATCAACATGATTTTGAAAAATATTAACACCAAACCCCAAAGCCATCACATTTAGGGACAAGAATATTAGAGTCACTTTTATACCACCGAATAACATAAACCCCCTCGATATAAGATAAAGAATAAATGAAGAACCTTATTATAAATTAAACTAGTCAGAATAGTTAATAATTTAATATGGAAAGAACTTTTTATTTATTTATTTTTCTCATTTTCGAATATTTATACGATTTTTTGACTGTCTAAAAATATAGCACTTTTCTTGTACCAGTTTCAATGTTTTTGTTTTCATTGTCTATACATTTTGTACTATTTTCTTTTTCATTACTTTTACTAAAATAAATGATAATTAAATTAACTACATAATCAATATTATAATATAAATTATTCATATATTTATTATTAATAACTTATTCATTATTATTATATATTATATATAATTATATAGTATCATTAATTATTAATAGTATTACTAGTATGTTATACTATTAGTTCACTACATGGTCAAGCACAAAATATTTGGTGCTCAACATAGCTTTTATTAATAGATATTACAAAGATATTTCCCTTCAACTACATACACAGATAAATTAAAGGAAAACTCACAACCAAACAAAACAAGGACCTTTACATTTAGCCTTTCATATGATTTATTTTCACATATTGTACCATTTAGAGATTAAGTAGAATTTGTTTTAGAAAAAAACCGCGATTGGAATCTTTTTACTTTACGTATTTATACTTAATTTGTTTTATCGGTGATTTTATTACTTACAAAAAAATAATAATAAAAATACATAACTTCG
Organism: Trachelipus rathkii; assembly: GCA_015478945.1. NCBI lineage: Eukaryota > Metazoa > Arthropoda > Malacostraca > Isopoda > Trachelipodidae > Trachelipus > Trachelipus rathkii. Next base: position 13,102 of record JABUQX010112741.1, on the reverse strand, counting down.
AATAATTTTAAAAATTTTTATTAAAACTATGCAATTTTTGAATCTTGCTCAGTCCAGCCCGACCCGCGGCTAATGTGAACAGACTTCACATGTCAGTAAAAACAGCGTGAACATTAGACGAATAATGGCTTGTGATTTTTCTTTAAAAGTGGACATCCCTTTATTAATTATTAATTGTTTTTTCACTATTTGAAAATCCATTTGAAATTGACATAACTTCTCTTACGATCTTTTGCTTCAAGGCTTGATTTTATCTCATCTATTCCTTTAATTGATTTTTGATTACTTTCAGTTTTTCTTACAAATTTAACTTGGACACTACTAGCCTCTTTTATTTTTAATTATTACTGAACAACAAATTTTAACAGAAAAACAAACAATAACATACAACAAACCTTAGGGCTATTAATAATTTTTTTTTCCTTTCAAAAACTTTAAAAAAGATATCCCTGTGAAAAAATTTACAACTCTATAATTCCACTACTTCAAGAAATCAGCTAGAGATATACATTGCGCCCCTTATACCATATACAGTCTACTATTACACCTCGCGCTCTACATGTAATCAATTATAGATGTCGCGACCCGGATGCATATGTAAAATACAAAAAGGAATAGAACATGGGAAAATGGAAACACATGAGACCAAACAAAACACTAGGATATAATAATCTAACTTCCTTTAATAATCTACATTCTGCTGGGGGAGCATACGCGTTACAATTATCATACAGAATTCCTTTTTATCTGTCGATATTCGACCTAAAAAACAAGAAAAACTAAATACCAATCTGGGACTATAAATCCGATATACTTGGCCTGATAATTTATTAATAGGGTGATATGCCCTAAAGCCCACTGAAACATCTTAGAAGAGGACTCTATTCCTGTTTCAAAAATGAATAACATCCTGCATGGCCATTAAAGCCCAGAAATAAGAAGGATTCTTATTCAAGAAACCTTGTCATGCAATAATAGATTCATAATAAAGTATCTGTTATAAGAGCCTGGAGGACATATAAGGTTATGCACGTTGTGTATAATTCTTTAAACAACACCGTCTTTAAAGTATTATCCAAACTTTCTCCCGATACCGATTAAGGTGCAAAAAGGAATTAGGCTACAATGCTATATTATAGTAGAAGACAAAGTGTTGGAAGAATATGAGAACAAGATAGATTAAAAAGAAATACAGCAACAAAACAAATATATAAAATAAATAATGCAAAATAATGTCTAAAAATATGTCTAAATAATTCTCGCGCATAGGTTAATCTCAACAATTATGCTCTTTTTTATTGACGTCAATGTACAGGACCCACCACGGCTTACAAAGAAGCGGCCCACAATGAGTTTGAAAAAATCAAAACCTATCATGACTAAACTATACAATCTAGGAAGCTGATATAATAGATTACAAATGTATTTACAGCTTAGATAATAAAATACAAAATATTTATTGTATCAAAGGTACACCTACAATATAATCTAAGAAAAAAAAAGAAAGTAAATTTTACATTTTTTTTTAAGTACTCGATCTTTTTATTAATTATTAAACTTGTAATAATAACTATGAATAATAATAATATGCTTGAAGCAGAGGAATTTTAATTTACGGAATTGTAACAACACACACAAAAAAATTAGAAAATAGAAAAAAAAAAAGTGTGTTCACATTACACCCCTAGATTGCTTCACGATAACACGGGTCAGTTCACAATATACATACACGAATTGACCGAATGATATAATAGTCGTATACAGACCATCACCTATTACTAACAGCCAGCAGAACCCACACCAACAAAGAGGCAAAATCGGAACATTAATCCTACATTTTACTGTTATATATGCTCACATGAATGTATAAAAAACAAAAATATTTTAAGAATAATTACTCTGGATCACATATCGACAGGAATAGGACGATATTTATGTAAAAAAGATTGTTAAAGGATAAATGGTTTTAAGAGAGCAATCTACACCATGCCTGCTGACAATCTAATAATACTATTTCTATCAGGAAAAATTTGAAGAAAAAGTGTACAGTAAGAGGTGCCAAAGGGATATCGCTCCCTCTTCACCTTCCGGTGTGTAATCATCAAAAAGAACGCCAATTGGGAATAGATATGCCTCAGATACAATAAAATGAAATAATATATAAATTAAGCAATGTGAAAAAGATAAAAAATTGATGCAATAGTTGCATAAATATATAGAAAAAAAACATATCATCATAGACATCATTTCTTCGACAGTGATAAACTTTATAATTAGCTTTTACAATAAACCTAATTTATTTAAATGGATTATAAAAAAAAAAAGAGACAAAAAAAGAGACTCCAACACAAAACCTAATAAAGCAAGGAAAAAATGCTGAATATCCATTAAACCTACAAGGAATTCCGCAAAATATACAAATATCAAGCCATATTTTCGTCAATTTAAATATCTAAGTACACCATAATTGACCACTTGTAAAGTAAACTTTTTAACCTAGAAAAAAATAAAAAATAAAAAAAATTAAAAGAAAAATTTCATTTGGAAAAAAAAAACTCTCAAAAGAAACTATAATAATTATACAAGATAAAATAGTAAATAATAAAACCTCTCACCGAAAAATATGAATATAATATATAAAAAAATAATAAATAATAATAAAATAATAAAATAATATATAAAGATATAATAGCAAAAATATAATAGTAAAAAACTATATATATAGATATAATATCATATGATACGTATATAAATATATATAGTATTATTTAAAGAATAACTAAAAATAACAATAAATAACACTTATAATAAAACCGAAAATAATAATAATAACAAAGAAAAAAAATACAAAAAACAATATATACGCATTGATTAAGTTCACCACCTACAAATAATCCACACTACATTAGACGGATATTAAACCGAGGAATTGCTTCTATAAGACAAAGATAAGGATCTTTTTCTGTCGGAGCCCAATGATACTCCAAAGGCAAAAAACGCGGCCGATATCTACCTAATAAAGTCATAAGAAGATTAAGAGGGCGTTCCTCCAACTCACTAATATAGGAAAGAATGGCAGGAATACTATATAAGCCTGAAAAT
>JABUQX010112741.1:0-5000 GCA_015478945.1 Trachelipus rathkii | reverse complement strand
GGTTAATAGCGTCCACTGTGATCACAAAAGTTCTAAATGGGAGATTTAGGTTAATTTTTTCTCTCAAGCATCTGAATTTTTGATTTCTTTCTTTTTTTCAACCTTTTTTATTCTCTTCTTTTGGTTCTGTTTTGGACTCTTATGAGATTTCTTCTATCTCCTATGGGCAGCTCTTACCTTTGTCAACATTTTTTGAGTGATAGGAACCTTATGAATACTTTCATAAGATCTTATAGCATTGTGCACTGTTCTTGGAGAAATCAGACTAAGTTCTTTCAGATTCTCCACTAAAATGGCTTAATTTTATAGAAAACCTCCTTCCACTGTCGCATTTCCATTGGCGAAATATCTAGGTGTGCCTTTTTATAATTTGCCACAATTCCACATTAACATTGATTCCCAGGTACTATAGAGAAAAAAACTAATCGCAGGCCCTCTGAAAAAAGAGGTCACATCAAAAATAGTCTGTTTGGAAATTTTAAGTTCAAGGTAGAATGAGCTCACGTGCAAAAGTAGAGTGTATTGCTGCCTTTAGCCTTTCTAGGAAAAATAGGAGCAAGTCCGTGGTTAATCACATATTTACAATTTTCATTGGCCCCATTTTAAAATTTGAACCTACCGCACTATCTGGGAAACATTAATTTAAATGTTTCCCCCTATATCTGCACGACGAGGTTTAAGAATTTATCATTTTTCTTTTTTCCCAACCCCACCCTTTTTTTAAAAAAAAGATGCCCATAAGTATTTCAGATCTCTGTACATCATCTTTAATGCAAAAGATGAAATGATTGATAAACTGGTTTTGTTGGTTATTAATAGAACACTCAGGGTCACTTTACAATCGGTTGAGTATGATTAGTAGTTGATGGAATGGCATAATTTTTAGTGGACACACTTTCACTAATATTTTGTATTATTAGAACACGTAACGAAAAAGTTTTCAATGATGGTTCCTGCTGAGTTTGATTAAATTCAAAATGAGTTTCCCTCTTGAATGTGAAACTCGGCCCTTGGGCGTTCCCATGTTAGATAGATCAAATTTCTTTTTTACATACTTTACAGTATGCCTTGGAACTATCAGGTCCTTTACCAACCACCTGAGATAAACTGTGGGGTTCAGTTTGACGTCCCACCATGGTCGTTAAGTTGAGTTTTTTTGTTTTTGAAGTTCATTTTATAAAATAAAACTATAAATAGCTTCAAACTGCACAAAAAATCAAAATCACTTCGTTAACCTCAAAAAAACACCTCAACAAGTATAAATCCCTAAAAGAAAGATTAAAACATATTTAGTGCTGCCGTCAGACGAAAATAACAATCCATATAGCCAAATCACCTTCAATCAAAAGGGTGAACTTGGAACAACCTCTATGAACAGAATAGGAAAAATAGTAGGTAATAGTGAACTAAAAATAGAAAGAAACAGGATAGAAGTAGATTTATGGAATGTCATTCCTCGCCCATCCTTTTCATTCACTTATCAGATACATCTCTTATTCCACAATTATACAGTAAGGAAAAAAAGTATATCAAAAATATGCAACTTCGTCCATGATCTTTCTTTATGTGTTGGAAATTTTAAAATTTTCCTGACTTTCAGCATATCTTTAAAACGTTTCCCTGACTATGCCCTGGTGGGATGTTATTCAGAATTTGTTTAGAGAATAATGCTGGAGAGGATGGAGATTGTTTAAGCCTGTGATAGATAGGGTTAGAGATGGCGGTATGACATGGGCGCTAAGGTGCTTATATTTTAGCGAAGAACTGAGTGCCTATCATATCTAAGTTTTTGTCTATGGGTAGTGTTTGTAGTGTTTCTGTTTCATCATGTAGATGCTGTTGTGGAGTTATAGATGTGCATCCTGTTATAATTCTTAGTCCCTTATTATGGGATATTTGTATTTTTTTTATATTTAATTGGCTATTTGACCCTTATATGAAAATTATAACCATAGCCAAAAAGCCATTGCTTTTTGCTAACCCTGCTTTATTTTGGGTTGTTTGTAGTTTTCTTAAGTTGCCTTTGGTCAAAAATGGGTGCCACATTGGTGAATCGTAGATTAATGTTGGGCGGATGTATTGTTTGTATATATATTGTAGTGGATTTCTGTTTATTATTATTACTATCCATGCCGGCAACAGATCTTAGGATGTTTAGTTTCCTATTTGTTGATGTTATGTTTTTTCTGTGTTTTGTGAATGTCAGATGTGCGTCCTGTGTTCTCCAAGGATTTTGGGTGTTTTGTTTAATGGGATAGCGATGTTGTTTATGAAGATTTGGGGGTTGGTTGTTTGGGACGGCTGGTTTGATTTACGGATTTACAGATTTACTGCTTTAGGATCGGTAAACTATTACACTTTACTACGATATTTTATTCAAAGAAGAACTTATTTTTAATGTTATGTCTTGGATTAAAATTTGCTTATGTTGTATTATTTGTTGGGATTATGATACTTAGGTAAGGTTATGATAAAATTTTTGTTAAAATTGTTACTATGTTTAAATGATATAAAAGAACTTATGTTACGTTAGCATATTATATTCGTTGGTCTGGTATGATAATATATTATGTTATGTTTGGATAAATTTTTGTTAAATATTACTGTAATGTAAAATTAACAAGTTAATTATGTTAGGATATGTTGAAAAAGTATCGATAGGTTACGTATTTGCATGCAATGTTAGTTACTTTACTGGTGTTAGATGTGGAACTTTGTTAATGTTAACTGTTTATTTCATGCGTAAGTTGTGTTAGTTTGCGTTGTACCATTATTTCGTGATTTGGGGCTATGGTATGTAGCTTTATTGATGTGAAACACTTTATTACGTTAGCGTATATTCATTGACAGTATGATAATTACATTATTTTTTATGAATTAATTTTTTTTTTAAATATTAACAATGTTAACGTAAATATTAACATGTTTGTTAGAGATTATGCTTCGCAGAAAGTGTGAATAAGTTACGTTTTTGTAGGCTATTTGTACACTCGTGTTGTTACCTGCCTACTTTGTACAAGTACACAGTTTATTCAGGTTTAAGGTGTGTTAGGTTTGTTGTTGTGGATTATATTCTTAGTTTCAGGTGATCTTATGTAAGGTTTATTGTTTTGGAAACTTTTTGCCTTCTGATATAAATCGTTGATCCAATATATAATTAGACAAGGTTATGCTAAATTTTTGTAAATATTACCATGTAATCTAAAATTAACATTGCTATGTTAGAGATATGCTTGACAAAGTATGCATAGTTACGGTTTTGTTGATATGTGTTAACTTCACTGTTGGTTTAAGTGTGGAAACTTTGTATATGTTAACAGTTTATTCGTGTTTAATGTTGTGTTAGGTTGTCGTTGTACATTATATTCCAGTTCAGATGATGCTATGTAGCTTTATTTAGATGAAGATCTTTGCTATGTTAGTTACTTTACTCGTTGATCAGTGTATAGATAATTTAACAACCCTGTATAGATTAGCATTTTTTCATTGATTAGGAATATAGCAAAGAGATATCGTCTCAATTTTAATTTGCAAATACTTACATGCAATTTAATAAAAACAAAGAACATATTATTGCAATTCAAAAAACAATTTAATAAATTGTATGTTGACCCTATGACAAGCAAGAATCAAATGTATAGCTTTAATGTTTCGAAAACGAACCAAACAAGATCATAGGTATTGCGTAATGTTTCGAAAAGTGGGAGGAGTATGAACAATTTCTCGACTTGTATCTGATAACTCTAGTGAAATAGGAACCACATCAAACGTGAAACGAATTGCTCGTTAGAACTGGGTCTGAAAATACAATTTTGTATGCTGTGTTAGTTACTTTTCTGTCGTTAAGTACGGAACTTTGTTAATTTAACCGTTTATTCGGGTTTGAGGTGTGTGCTAGGTTTGTTATTGTACATTTATATTTTAGTAGGCTTATGATCTGTTAGCTTATTGCATGTGAAAACTTTACGTTCAGACATATATTCGGTTTGACCGGTATGAATAATTAGGGTAGGTTATGCGTAAATTATTGTTAAATGTTACAATGTTTAATGTAAAAATAACAGTGAAATGTTAAAGAATATGTTTGAAAAAAGGTGTGAATAGGGTACGTTCTGTATGCAATGTTATTTACTTCAATGTTGTTAAGTATGAAACTTTGTTAATTGTTAACTGTTATCGTGTTATAGATGCGTCTAGTGTTGTAGGGTGTATACATTATATTCTTAGTTCAGGATTTATATGTTAGTGTTATCGATATGAAAAAAAACATTGTTACTTAGCACTATATTTCATTAGGGCAGTATGAATAATTTTAGAGTTAGGTTATGATACAATTTTTGATAAATGTTATATGTTGATGTAAAATAACAGTGATATGTTAGAGATATGTTTGAAAAAAGGTGAATAGCCGGTACGGGTCTGCATGCGACGTTAGTTACTTTTCTGTTGTTAAAGTATGGTACTTTGTTAATGTTGACTGTTTATTCGTGTTTAAGGTATGTTAGGTTTGATGTGATACATTATATTCTTACTAGGGATATACCGGAACCAGGTTCCGGCCGGACCTCCGATTTTTTAAGTTCGTCCGCGCCGGAACGTAACTTGGTTCCGGGGCGGGAACTACCGGAACTTTCACTTGTGTTTCAAATGTTTATCTTCAAAAATTCAGTAATTGATTTGCATTTACTCAGTTATGGATATGCATGAAAAAGGATACATTATAGAAAAACTGATATAAGCTATTGTGACAAATATCGATGATAAAATGACCTCGACTCTATACTTTTCGAAAACTTTAGAATATGAAAAATATTCCACTCGAACGTAGCGTTTTAATACTTCTAGAACAGGGTTGGGGACTTTTTTTTATTTTTTATTTTTTTGTGAGATATTTTTTATTTTTTTAATTTTTTTAGATACAAATTGCTTTTCTAATTATCTATTTTATAAATTAGGTAAATATCCTAACTTATTACCTAATTAGTAAAAGTTTGAGTAAT
>JABUQX010112740.1:7500-22500 GCA_015478945.1 Trachelipus rathkii | reverse complement strand
TATAGTTTTGCTCCTTTTATTATACATATAAGCCATTTGTGAATACGAAATTGAATAGTTATACTTTTGTGCGTAATCCAATGCCGAACAAATACTTTTTTATATTTGAACGAAAGCAATGATGGGCCTCGCAGCGACCTTTTTCTTTTGGCGCAGAGCCGCATTAACATGGTCGTGCGACAAATTATTCCAGAGCTGAAATTCCAGTCGCAATCGCGGGGAAAATAACTGTCGTTGCTTGAAAATAGGTGACGCAGGGGGGAGCTGACGGGGGGAAGGGTTAAAATTAAAGGATGAAAAAGAAGAAAATAAAAAATAAAAAATTATTTACATTTTAATATTTCTCTTTCAATGAGCTCAAAAATTTTCGTATAAAAATAAAAATTAAATTTGCATATTTTTTTTCTTTAAATTTTTAAATGGAAGCAAAAATTAAATTATTTTGAAAGATATCTAAATAAGTCTCTCTTTAGTTATTTAAAAAAGAATTTAAATTTTGCATTTATTTATTTATTTATTTATTTATTATTTATTATTTATCTATTTACTTATTTATTTTGTATATAATGATTATATATTGTGTTTCCATTTACATGAAAATTTAAAAGATATAACAATAATATAACAATATAAATGAAAATGTTTAAAGACAATATAATATATAATAAATAATAAAATAATAATAATATAATAAAAAAAGAAATATAAATAAAAATACAGAAATAAAAAATAAAAAAAAAAAAGAGGAACATATTAGAGATTGCAGGAGATGAATATATAGTAGTATAGTATAGATATAGTACTATATAATATATTACCTAAAATCGAGTTCTATTGCACGTACAACCACACTGTGACGATTAGTGAAAAAAACCACAAGGAATTAGGCAAAAAAGAGAAGCATTGAGAGAAAGACAGGACAGAACAGAATCATCAGCCAACGCAACTTCATTGGAGAGAGAGGACAAACAGAGCCCAGTTATTTTCCACACATATTAAACAGTACAGACAAAAGTTGGAGAGACAAAGTACAACCGCATCATGGAGAGAAGAGATAAGGAGAGCAGGGAAAGAAAAAATTACAGAGGAGAAAATGGAAAAAAGTTGGAAAAAATCGGAGGACATGGGTCCTGTTCAGAGATATCCGACTTAGGTGTAGAATGGCACGTAAAATATATATTACACAGTACTATTATATATTGATGAATATATAAATATTATATATTTATAAAAATAAGATAGATATATTAATATATTAAAAATTATTTATTTTAATAGTTTCATATTTAAATTTTTTTTTAATATATTAAAAAATAATATTTAATTTATAGTATATATATTGCATTTATATATATATATATAGTAGAATATGATATATATATAGTTTCTCACTTTATACAATTACCAGGGCCAGTTAATTGCTTAAATTAAATGGGGCAAATATATACGATGTGACAATATATATGAAATAACATAATAGTATCCTAATCTAACAAAACACATAAATAAATCAATATTCATATGTGAAAACTTTTACTGGCGGACTGTTAAAAATTTATATAATCCTCACATGATTTATGCAGGCTTCAATTGAAACTTTTCGTTGAAAAGCAATATTTAAAAAATGCAATCCAGGCAAGGTTCATTATAAACAATGGGAAAAACGTGAGTATAATCAAAACAGTATTGCAAGTCATGTGTCTAGCATTGTCTAACGTACCTAATAATAAGGTGAGGAGGAGAGAGAGAGATAGGAGAGAAGGAGAGATAGAGAGAGAGAAGGAGAGAAGAGAAGAGAGTGAGGAGAGAGATTGAGAAAGAGAGAGAGGAGAAGAGAGCGAGATATAGAGAGAGAGAAGAGTGAGAGAGGAGAGAGAAGAGAGAAGATATGAGAGAGAAGAGAGAGAAGAGATAGGAGAGAAGAAAGAAGAGAAGAGAAGACGGATAGATGAGATAGATCGAGAGAGAGAGAGGAGAGGCTCAGAGAAGGAATAAATGGACTTAAATTTTTGGATGCATCATATATATAGATAGATAGATAGAATAGATATATATATAGATAGAATAATAGATAGATAGATAGAATAGGAATTAATAGGAAAGAAAAAATAGAATAAGAATAGAATAAGAATAAATATAAAAATACTCAAGCGTGGAGATAACGGTGGTAGTGGCAAGTGTGGTAGAGTAAGTTGGTTCTAACTTTCTTGTATATGCTAAATTCTTGCATTATAGAAATGAATGGGACTATGTAAGAGACTTTTTGAAATAAAAAGAGTAAAGAATGATGGAGTATATATCATCACATGAGTGGAGAACTGATGAAGTTGAAAAATTGGAAAAGAGTGGAAGGTACAACAGAATGCTGTGTAATACTACTATTAAAAAATTAAAAGAATGAACGGTTTTAGTCAACGACAGATATCTACAGCGTCAAGGAAATAAGATTAAAATAATTAACGTGTTTACAAAATACTATATTTTAGAATAGATTCGAACACTTCGGAGAGAAGGGCAAAGCAAAATAGTAATGTCAGTGTAGAAATTAGAGATATTGAGAGTTATTCCACTTCTTCCTTACATATATATATATATATATATATAGTATATAATATTAATATATATATTAGTTATATTATATATATAGTACACAAAGTTTGGCCGATTCTTTGTGAGCTCGTGGTGGTCCTGTTGAGTTAAGAAAAAATATATAGTACTATATATAATATATATATATATATATATATATATATATATATATATATATAATAATATATATGTTATATATATATATATATATATATATATATATATAACACCATCAACTGACATGACTGAGGGGTCCCCGTAGAGAGGGATGTTTATGATCTTCCTTTCGTTTTATTCCCTATTATATTATCAAAAGTCATTTAGTTTTATCTTTTCTTATATATTCGCTGTGTGTTAAAAACCTTGTTTCTTTCCCTTTGTTATGAAGTCATGTTATTTCGCCTTCATAAAAATGAAGGTAGTTCTTATGTGTTGATCTTTACACTCTAAATCGATAAGACTGAGAGTTATTTCAATCCTAGCACTGACCGAAGCAAGATGATTTAGATCATAGGAGGGGCTATATCAAATTGTATATTCTTATATATATATATTATATTATTATATATATATTATATATATAGTATATAATATTAGTATATATATATATAATATATATATATAATATATATTATCTATATTATATATATATTATATATATATATATATAGTATGATAGTATATATATATATATTATATATATATTATTATTATATATATAATATATGTATAGTATATATATATATATATATATATATAAATATATATAAAATATAGTATTATATATAGTATATATATATTATAATAGTATATTTAATATATATAGTATATATATATTATATTATATTATTATATATGTATATATCATATATATATATATATATATAATATCTATATATATATATATATATATAATATATATATATAGATATAGTATATATTATATATATATATTAATATAGTATATATATTATATATATAATATATATAATATGTTTATATATATATATATATATATATATATATTATATATATAGGTATATAATATATATAGTATATATGTATATATATATTAATATTAGAGAGAGAGAGAAGTGATGAGGAGAGGAGGAGGAGGAGGAAGAGAAGAGATGGAGAGAGAGAGAACGAGAAAGAGAGACAGACAGACAGAACAGAACAGACAGCACAGGACAGACAGACACTACAAGAGAATTAAATAAGGGCTTAGTTGGAATGGCAAATATAATAATATTAAAGGGGATACGGTAGTAGTTTATATATATAAAGGTTATGGATAATTATAGTATAATGAGTAGCTAGAAGGTAAGGTGTATATAGTATATATATATATATATATAATTGGAAAGGATTAGTATATAAGTATATACTGTAGCTAGTAGGGTAGTCTATACTTAAGTCGAGTAAGGAGTATATAATATAAAGAAGAAAGATAGAAGAAAGAGTCATTAGATGAGGAGATAGTACGGAGATAAGAGTGTGAGAAAGAGGAGAAAGCGAAGAGAAAGAAGGAGGAGAGGAGATGGGAGAGATAAAGTAGCAAGGAAACAAGTAATACGACTATCAGACTCAAATAGGAGAGTAGGATAGATAGCCTAGATATAATGTAGGGTAGCAGAAGATGAAGAATAGTTAAATTAGTATATTAGGCTAATTAGATAGATAGAAATAAAGGACTAGAATAAAGCGACAGTAGGTTAACAGACTCGCTAAACAGAGAAATGAGCGAGAAAAAGAATACTGAAAGCCCGGAGGCGAAAAGAGAGTTATGAGAAGATACTGAAAGATCTCGGAGGAATACATATAGAAAAAAGACGAAGAGGAGAGAGAGAGAGAGAAGTTGAACAGGAAATATTTTCTTCTTATTAAGTTAGAAATAACAGTTGCCGTTCCACGCTCGTTTTTTCCCCTTCTTTAACTTGTATAGCTCAAATCTATAGTTCTTAAGTGAATTCAAGAAATTACTCGTAACTACTCCTCTTGCATCCACTAGTTTAATCCGACACTCTTGACGTATTAATTTATTTCCTAAATGTATAAGGTAAGATAGAGAGAATTAATGGATATAATTCACACTGAGAAGTTATTCCTAAAGACCCCTCCCGCCCCCCCCAATCCAAGGAGTGTAAGTCCCAAAGACACAAAAAAATAAAAAAAAATAAGAAAAACGGAAAAGAATATTTTGTTATAAGAAGTAATGGCTTTTATTCTCGATCTTAATTGCGATGATTATTCCTAAAGTGGCTCACGTAGATTAAGTATAAGACCAGAACCATTTTCGTATGGCATTATGTGAACGATTATACAGCTTTGAGTAATTGATAAATGATGACAGATTAACCTATAGATGTTAAGGGAAGTTTATAAAAGAGTCAATTTTATAGTAGGTTTCATTTTTACTTGATTTGATTCTTTTATTAGTATATATATATTAAATGTGCGGCCAAACATTAATAGCGAGAAGTGAAAATATAGGAAGAGAGTATAGCAAGGAACGTCTGTGCATAATTGCTATAATAGAATACAAATTGTGCGTATGTTAAGTTGTCACTTTCATGAAGTATTGTATATGTATAGTTGAAAATATATAGATTTAGTTTATATTACTGTCTTTAAAGCTGCTAAGTAGGGCCTTTATTAATATTAATAATTATTAATATATATATATAATTATTATATATTTATGATATTAATAATAAAGAAAGATAAATAAATGATATATATATATATAAGATATATATTAATATATATTATTAATATAGTAGTATATAATTAAATAAATATAGTAGATAGATATATATAAGAATATATATAGTATATTTCATGTAATATTAATAATTATATATATGTGTGTATGTGATGTGAATTAAATGTGATGTGTAGATGTATATATTTTAGGTTATGTTAGAATTGTATTAAAGTCATGTGATGGAGCAAGATGACAGAGATGATCCGGCAGGTGAAGAGCTTATGTCAAACAAGTTGTTACAAACACAGTCTCTAAAATTACCGATTCATGAATTACTTTGTTTTAGCAAGAGAACTCCAGCGGCTCGAGCAGTCATTTGAAGTGAGCATAAAAGCTACGGTATGAATAAAAGTGAAATTACATACTGACACATGTAAGATAAAAGCTCTGTAAAAGAGGAGAGAGATCAGAGGGGACCATAAATAACTTGATGGAACTGAAAATGACAGAGTCTAACTGAAAAAGGATATTAAAAAACTCATCGCTGATATGTGTTAAAATTAAAATATATCTGAAAATTGGAAAACCAAAGACAAACAAAACAATGGATTTCTTGAGCCCTCTGAGGAACTTATAGAGGGCAAGAGAGTTGATATGAATGATTACTAAGTCAATAAGTGGTTAAAAATCTTCAAGGAGATAGAAGAAGAATGAAAGAATGATATAAATATAGTAATATATATTATATATTACATATATATGATATAATATATAAGGTATAATTATATATATATATAGAAATATAGTATATATATGATGTAAGTATTATATATAATAGATATATATTATAGATATATCACACTATCCAAGTTACTGAACGATTAACTAGAAGTGTTGAGAAAGGTAAATTTTATCTGCAGGTTAATAAATATATGTAATATATATATATTATATATATAAATAAGAGATATATAGTAAATATATAATATATATATATATTTATAGTACGTATATATATATATATATATAGATATATATATAAATAGTATAGAGATATATATATATAATATATAATAGAATATATATAATAATATATATATAAATACTCATATATATAGTATATAATAAAGAGATATATATTATAATATTATATATTTATGGAGATCTGTTAAGCTCGTTTTGCGTTAATAAATAGCGCAATATAAGCAGATTTAGAATCTAATCGAGATATTATGATATAAATATTTGATTAATAGTATATAGTCATAAAATAATAATATATTATTTAGATGAATATATATAGATATATAATATTATATATATAGTATATAATATATATTATATATTAATAATATATAGAGAGAAATATTATATATAGTATATATATATATATATGTATGAGATATAATATTTAGAGATATAAAAATGAGTATCGAGGAAATTTCTTTCCGATAGATCGTAATTGATATATGGATATATATGGTACAGTAAATGTGATAAATATGTAACATTGAAATAATTGTTAAATTTACGTAGACATTTAAGGCGGTACTAGTACAGGGCGTAGGCCAATACCTATTATAGTAGTACTAATTTATACCATCCTAATATGAGGCACAGGAATCTCATATAGTATTCAATACCGAGTGCGCCATAGACAAGCTTGAATATGAGATACATAAGTAAATATAGTGAGATTAATATATATAAATAGTATATATTAATATATAGTAATATAGAGTATTATATAGATATATACTATATATGATATATAAATATATATAGTATATATTGATATAATTATAGAGATAGTATATATAATATGGTAATAACTTATTCATATATGAGTAAATAAATTAACACACATATATATGAATAGAAATATATATATATTATATAATAATGATATACTATTATATAATATGTACGATACAGAAAATATAGTATTAGTTAATATGATAAATATTAATATATATAATTTATATATATAACATAATATATATATACGAAGAATTAATATATTATATAATGAAGAATATAATATAGATATAATAGTTTAGTATATATATATTTTGAGATATATATAGATAATATAATAGTATATATAGTTAATATAATTAATAGAATATAGATATATAGTATATAGATTAATTAGATATATATATTAATAATATATGAAGTATATATAATAGATAATATATAAGTATATAATATATATATATATATATATAAAGAATATAATAATATATATAATATAATATATTATGTAAATATAGTATGTGACATGCAAATAATACAAATAGAAATACTAATTACCATAAAGTTATTAAGATATTAAAATAAAAATATTAGTAAATTAATCTAGGAGATAGGAGAAGATTTAAAGTTAAAAAAAGACGATTGAAATGGTAAAATGCAGAGATAGAAAAGATTAAAAGAAATTAATTATGTACATATTTATTATTTAAGACAAGTGTAATAAAAAATTAAAGCAGATATGTATGGATTATTAAAAAGTAGATATATTATGACAATCATTAATTTATATATATTATTTGATTTCTTATCACTTCCCTTATACAAATTATTCCCCTTAAACGAAAATATGAAAACGTCATGGAATATTCAAACCGTTTTGTTTGAACAATAAAAAGAAAATAATAGTAATTTGTAATAAAAAAATAATTGATTTTATGTGTTAAAAAGTAAAAATAACTAACCTAGTTGTTCTTCTCTTTTTTTGTTTTTTTTTTATTTGTGTCTTTTGGGTTCGTTTTTTTTTTCAAAAAAACCATATCGAGCCTTAGGGACTTTTATGGTAAGTATATACATATAAACTTAATTAATAAATAAAACTAGCTTCGAAAGTTACTATAAGGATATAAATCACTCGGACACCTATAGATAAATTATAAATGTATCTAATATGACGTATACCTGATAAAGGTTAGTGACTGTTGAGAAAAGAAGAATAGTATAGAGATAAGTGAGTAAGATAGTATTGGTAAAGTTAGTATAGTTAAGTTAAGTAGATAGAGTGAGTTAGTAGTAGTAGTAGTTAAACACTTATTGTGATAATTATATATTTTATTTTATAATTATTATTAATAATTTATTATCATTATTATTATATTTATTATTATTGATTATTATTATATTATTATTATTGATTAATTATTATTATTAATTATTTATATCAGATTTATAATTATTTTGATTATTATTATTAATTGATAATTAATTATTATTATTAATTATTATATAGTCTAAAAACATCCTTGCAAAAACTAAAGCTGAAAGAAAAATCTATTATGTAAATAATAAAATAATAATAATAAATAATAAATAATAGAAAATAATAATAAAGAATAATAATAATAATAAAAATTTAAATGTTGATAATTAGTAATATATAAAAATAATAATAAATAAATATTATAATATATAATTAATAATACTAATAAGATAATATAGAAAAAATAAATAAATAATTAATAGAATAACAATAATATATAAAAAATATAATAATAAATAAATAATAATAATAAATTAATTAGAAATAATAATAAAAACTAATAATTAATATAATAATAAATAATTAATAAATATAGAGATTAGAGAAAAAGATAATAAATCAAATCAATAATAAATAGATTATAAACTCAGATAAATAATTAATTAAGCTCATATCAATTTATAATAATAGATAAATAATAAGTAGGAAATAATAATAATAGATAACATATAAGTAATATAATATATATAATAAAAAGTATCACAACTCATAATGAATAATAAATAAGATAAATTAAATAAATTAACCTAATTAATCTTAATGAGAGTGAAAAATAAATAAAATAAAAGGACTAAATTAATAACGAGAAAGTAAATTATATTAAGTATCAGAATGAAACATGGCCAATTGCACAATTTACTCAAGAGCTATTGCATGAACAGCATATTCACACACACACACAAACAATCGTGAGAGCAAAAAGAAGGCCAGAAAGGTGTAGTGCGAGAAGGAACAAGGAATATATTGAAACGTACACCAGCTACTACTAATGCAAGAAGATATCGGACGAAAAAAAGGTTGGATTAATATATTTGTATATTAACGCACATAAGCAAAATAAAAAACATATTTGAACACACGTTCGTTGAAAGACTTTTGTAAATATTAAGGACACAAATATGATACAAACAAAAGAGAAGACATATCGAGAAATCTTGGATAAACTACTATAAGGCCGGTAGCCTAATTATAGTAGTAACTCAAATAGTAGTACTTAGTATAAATATATATAAATATAATATAAATGTGAGTGTAATGAGTACGTGGAGATATAGTGAAAACGGCGAACGGGGTAAGAAATAGGGCGACCGGTAGTACCTACATATATATAGGATAAAGTATATAGAATAAACGCCTCAAATAAAGTAGTACCCGGTTGATAGGTAAGGTCTAGCTCTACTATATATTATATAACCATACTTATATGATGATGGTAATTGACAATAGCTCTCAAATAGGTGGATGACACTATATATATATACAAAGGACTGATCTCTTTATTGTTTAATTGCCATATTTAAGAGATCACCTGGAATAGCAAATAAATAATATAGTTTTGGAAAATAAGCAAAACGCTGTCGCCTATTTATTGGGGTCACGTTTCTTCTCACTTAGGAGTTACTCTAAGACTATTCGTACAACTGCGAAACAGGTTCAAGTTATTCACGTATGTAGTTACACAAAAATAAAGTGTTTACTCTTTAAATACAAAAGTGTGTTAATGATGAATCTCCAGATGACTCACAAATTAAAGTATTCACATTTTATAATATTGCGACCAAAAGAGTGAGCCATAAAATGAAGTTAGCCTCTACATAGAGAGAGAACGGATATCTTTTTGACAAACTAGACCACTCCCTAGCCAGCACACCTGGCAACAGCCGATATCGAGAGAGACAGAGTCACCTTCGAGTAGACATATATGAATTAATATATGACAACAGAAAGAATGAGAAAACCATGAGTTATTTCGAAATTACAGAACTTCTTATTTTAACAAGATTTCTTATAGCACAGTGCACCCGAGATTTAGATCCTAAGATACGAGGTACTGGTAGCATACTTACTTAATATAGTTATCCCATTATAAATTTTATTACTACTACTACTACCAGAGTATACATAGATAACACACACACACACACACAGTACACACACACAAATAAGCATATATGATATATATAAATATTAATAGTATATATAGAATAGATATATATAGTATATATATATATATATAATATAATATAGAGATTAGAAGGCTTTTATATTAATTAGATAATATATTATATATAATAATATAATATATATATAGGATATATATAATAGTGATAGATATATATATATATGATAATATATAAGTAATATAGTAGGTAATTAGACTATAATAATAATAATAACTCAACTTCTTCATATATATTCATCTTTTAAAACACCTTAACCAGAAACTTTCCTATCCACGCTATCGACACTCATAAAGTTTCTCACCTGTAAATCAACATAAATACCATCTTATGAAATAGCTGACGTAAAGATAAGTGAATTGGTCTTATGAGAGACATTCATCATATCAACATCGGAGGTTGCTAAAAATGGCCTCTAAGGAGTTGGGAATAAAGTAAATAAACTATAGTTAGTTTGCAGTTAATTTTTTACTATCTACTTGAGTTGATACCTCCAAATTATGTAAAAGGTCTATAATATTCGCTCACTGTATGACAAATACATGTTCTCAACATATTTGGGTGGATCACGTGTTTTCCACTCCTTATCTTTTGAGATAGGGTTAGTTAAGATCTAAAAGGCATAAGAGACTTATAAAACTGTCCATATATATCTGTAAACTACACTTGACCCTCATTACCTTGCACAGACGTAGTGACCACTGGTGAGCCCTATCTATTTTTCTATAAAGGTATTAATCACAGATCGTTAGGTTCTCGATTGAGTTGACTCTAACATTCCTCCACATACTGCGTACGACACCTTCACGTACTACAAGGAGGGTGCCTTACTCTCACTGAATATTGTTATAGTGAATAATTATAGACTCAAGGGATTCACTCGTTGTGAGTGTTACCTTCGACTTCATTCCAGTCACGATCATGTTTTGTGAACTACTTCCTTCATCTAGATTTTCCTGCAGTATTCAATTTTCCTCTACTTTAAGAGTACCAAGGAGGTCTTCGTAGACCCACCTGAGGAAAAATTGAGCGTTAAGGTAAAGGGAACTGAGTGGTTTTTTGATAATGGCACCACTGCACCAATGTGAGTGAGGAGGATACATCGTATGTATAGTATATATATATAAAGATAATATTATAATATATTTATATTAATATAATAATATATAGTATAATATATATATTATAATGATGTATTATATTAATATATATAATATTAATGAATATGAATATGAAATGAGTATTATTTATATTATAATATATATGTATATAAGATAATATTATGATAATATAAATATAATGAATATTAGTCTTGTAATGGCAATAAAAATGATTTCATCGCTGTATATCTCTATAAATATAATTATAAGTGGAACCTTTGGATTGGTATCCATGATTAGTTATGGGGATTGTATTGACGGCCAGAAATCCTATTCAAAACTAAATTGCTTAAACAATTTTATTAACTTGCCATATCATATTTAGTACATCAAACAATAAGCATGTAGCTATATGGACGAGAATTAGCTTCTAAAAAAACCGATTGTTGAATATTCACAAGCAATAAGAGCCTCATGGAGTGTACACCACTCCATCTTGATTTTATGAATCTTAGAATATTTCATATGGCTATTCTTTTTTTTTAAAATGCGGATTTCATTGATAGAATATGTGAAAAAAATTAGGGTTTGTCCAGTAAGTTGTGGCAATTATCATAGAAAAATAGAAAAAAAAAAAACAAAATCACAAAAAAAAAACAAAAAAAAAAACAGACCCACTACTGTGATAAGTTTTATATCAGCAATTATATTCATGATAAAAAGAATTCGGAGGAATTTATTTTGAATGTCGGTAAATGAAAGATTAGAAATATATATTTACATATTTAGTTATGTCTATTGATTTATTTATTTATTTACTTTTATTATATTTTAATTATTTATTTATTTATTTATTATTTATATTTAATTATTTATTTATTTATAATCTATTTATTCATATATTTATTTTCTATTATATTTATTTATTATTTATTTTATTTATTATATTATTATTATTTATTTATTTAATTGTACTTGAGGGGATTAGCTCAAATCTGTCACCAAGGGAGAATATGATCGACAAGATCAAATGTTTGTTGAAACGACTATGAAAAGAAAAATTCATAGAACGAATGGACAGCAATCCGGCGCTTGTAGGTTTTAAGGTTAGGTAGGTTAAGTGTTAGGTATACGGTTATAGGTTCTAGGGTTATAAGGGTTAAGGGTATATGAGGTTAGGTTAGAGTTAGAGTTAGATTAGGTAGGTTAATTTAGAATTAGGCGTTAGGCTATAGTTAGGGAAGATTAGTAGGTTAGGCTAGGCTAGGTTAGCTTAGTATTAGGAGGTTAGGTTAGGATTAGTTAGGTTAGGTTAGGTATTAGGTTAGGTTAGGTTAGCGTTAGAGTTTAAGAGTTAGTACAGGTATAAGTTAGGTTAACATGAATAGCAAGGAACCAAGATGAAAATTCAAAAACCTTATTTATAATTTTTTTAGGTAATAATAAATGTCAGCCATTTTGACGATGTCTTTCATTTCCTTTTCGACTTAAATCATTTGCGACGAGCTCTCGAGATTGCTAAAATATATGTTTTACTATTTTATCTGATCACTATGAATTTTACAGAAGTCATATGTAATATTGCGATCGATTACACACAATTTTTATAGTGTTACCTATTCTATTTACTATATACACCCAACCTTTATATTTATTATAACGATTAATTATTTTCATTCTTAGTGGCAAGTTTAGGTTTGAGAACGTTAGGCAGAGTTAAAACACGGTTAAACACTTAGGTATATAAAAAAAAAACAATAACGCTAAATAAAAAAAAAGTTGTTTTTTATCCAATTCTATACGGTCTGTAAATTTTAATATGAATATTGAATAGGAACGAGAGAAAAGATATTAAAGTATAAAAAAATGAAATGTATTTTTTAATATTAAGAAATTATTATTAATGGACTTTTTTACTAGAGGTAAAAATCATTTTTGTATATAGTTTTTGAAACGTGTCAAGCTAAATCGTTTATGATAGAGAAGCAGTATTTAATGCTAATATTGTATTCATTCCTGAATCACAAAAAATGGACTGTGAAATAAGAACTTTAATGGACGACATGATAAATTCAATAATAAAAATGGACGAAGATACCAAATGTGCTCGAAATCAGAGGTTTATATAACTTTCAAAAGATAGTTTGTCATTTTTCTTTTTACTTGAAAAAATTAAAATAAAATTAGGGCAATTCGTCATCTAATCTCATTTAATCATATATGCCAATTGAATTCGCCACCAAATAAGAATTGATTATTTTAATATAACAGGATAGTATAGTAGGTGAGAGGGCTATAGAAGAAACTTAGTTGGACGATAGTATAGGTGTGAACGTAAGCTCGGAACAGGAGACACAAATAAACGTCGGAGAGAAAGAATTGAGTGGACATATGGAGAATTTATCTCCACGGCTGAAAAGTTTATAGGTTACGAGTCCATTAATTGACGTGTGATTATGAAAAGAAGAAAATTACTCTTATAAAAAAAATCGTGAGGAACGTAAGAAAATAAAATGTACTATAAGTGAAAAAAACAATAAAATTACCTGAATAAATAGTTTAAAGTGAAATATTAAGAATATTATGGACAGTGGAAAAATACATCAAATGTAATGAAATTATATAAATATAAAAGAGGGTTGACATCACTCATAGATATTAAAGTAGGTCGATATTACTAATGATAGATAACTAAGTAGTAGTGAGAGGTAAGTACATGCGGTTCTTATAAATTTTTTAAAATTTAATGTTATACCAGAAAATGCGTCTCACGATATATCCTCTATATTAAACGCTGAAAGCGTGGTTTACTATAGAAAGGTTAAATGATCTAAAAGAATAATATTATAGTATTTATTTAAAAATTTATTTAAATTTTAAATAATAATTTAATATTTTAATTTAAATTATATATATTTCCTCTGTGTATATATATATATATATATATATATATATAGTATTATTATAACAGTATATATAAAATATTATATATATTTTGATATACGATATCTATATCTATATTTAATTTTATATATATATATATATAAATTATATTATACACATATATAATATATATATTATATATAATATCATAGAGCTGATAATAAAATGTTAATATTAATATTAATAAAATAATAATAATAATAATCAATAAATAAATAATAATAATAATAATAATAAATAATCAATAATAATAATAATATAATAATAGTAATATAATAATATAATAATAATAATAATAATAATAATAATAATAATAATAATAATAATAATAATAATAATAATAATAATAATAATAATAATAATAATAATAATAATAATAAAACATAATTATCATCTACTTTTCTT
>JABUQX010112739.1:5000-15138 GCA_015478945.1 Trachelipus rathkii | reverse complement strand
AATAGGAAACTCTTCATGAAGGAAGCCGCAAAAGGTTAGAAATTGGAGCAATAAGGGAATGTTAGAGAATAAATGAATAGGATGGTGCTTTATGTAACTGATGAAATGGATGTTGAGAGGAGTGTGTAAAGAACACTTCTAAAGAAATCTGCACAATATTAACGAAGTAATGATGAGTGTTAGTTTGAATGGTGTTGGTTTTTTGATGGCAAGAAGGAATTAAGTAATTTTTGTGGATGAGGATTATTAGTAAGAGAGAGGTTAATGGTTAGCGGTGAGAAAGTTTAAAATGCGTAATCATCAGGCTTAATATATGAATTACTGTGTGGAAATGATTTTCAAGAGCGGAAGGCGAGATAGGTGGACTTGATTGTGGACTTTGGAATGTTGTGTATAAAGCGTTTATGGAGGCTATAATGTTCCAAGGGATTGGAGCTGAGAGCCGGCGAGGTCTTATAAGATAACCCTTGTATTAAGGGGAAGGAGAAAAGGAAACTTGTTAAGAAATCTATTTTTTAAGAGAATTAAAGTTTATTGAGCTGTTGTAGACGGAAGATATATGCTGGTATTTACGCGAAAGAGTGCGCTCGAAGTGGGACGGAGGGGACTGATTGTGAAACGAACAATGGTGCGTTTAGGAGTGTAGAAGGATCGTGTGGATCCAAATCTTGTACATTAAACAATATGATTGAGGAAAATGAGAGAGAAGAAGAGAGTAAATTATATTAAGGTTTATTTTATTTGCAACATGCGTAGATACAGATATCGAGTTAATAGGGAAGCCTTATGGCAGGTCTATTAGTAAATATGGTCTGTGATGGCGATTACGATCTTTTTACTATTACTTCGGGGACCACTCCAGCGTATAATAGGAAACTGTACAGACTTCTATGAATGATAACTTATTAGATCTTCTTTGATAAGCTTAGGTATGCATATCTTTATTATATAGCTTGCTTCCTAGGAGAGTTGCGGGCAGGGAATATCAAAAATAGTTATGTATGGACGATACCCCGTGAAGTTAATGATCCATAACTAAGTACTTCACCCGTACAAGACCTCTCTGATGACAGGTTAAACTGGTAAGGGAATTAAATTGTGTCATGGTTGAATGGGTTATAGATTAATTAGCGGAGTGTAGCAGACAGGCTTTGTCGTTACGTCTTCCTTGGAATTAATTCAATGTGTATATGCGATGGGTTATGAAAGAATTCGACAGTGCGGGATGCAGGAAATGAGTGTTAGAATGATGGTTCAGAATAGAATGGAGATCAGAGTGGAGGGTGCCACATACCTATTGTATTTGCGAAATGATTTGGTTACTTGTTTGCGCGTCTGCAAGACGGTTTGAGAGGAGGTGGAGGATTTTTTGCCAGGTATGTCTAAAGGGGGTTTTGTTAAAGTGAACGTAGATAAGAGTAAGGTTATGGTGTGAAGTGAGGATCAGTCCTTCAGTGTGAAGTTTATGTGAGATGATGACCAGCAGCTGAACAAGTGTCGAGTTTAAATATTTAGGATATGTCGTTAGTACGAGACAGATGGAACCGGGAAGATCGCAGAGTGTAGTTAGGCAATTGTGAATGGCAGCAAAAGGTGGCTTGTGCAATTAATCGTTGGTATATATTGTAAAGGACTAAGTCTTGAGTTGGCTAGGGCTTATATGAGGGTAATGTTTTTACCTGTAGTTATTGTATGGTAGTGAGACCATGGTGTTTGCAATAAGAAGTATAGATCTAAAGTTCAATGTGTTTCAGATGGACAATCTATAGGGCGCATGCTAGTGTGAAAAGAATTAATAAAGTGAGGACATGAACGTATTAGAGATTGTGTGTTGTGAAGAAAGGTAATGAGAGAAATAAATGAAAGTATGTTTGAGATGTTTGGTCATGTGGAAAGGAACTGAATGAAAGTCGGTTGTAAGCGGACTGTAAGCTGGAGAGATGTGTTGGAACCGGACCGGCTGGGAGACCGAAGAGAAGAGAAAAAAGAGAAGAGTAGAGAGAGTAATAACAGAGAGAAGAGGAGAGAAAAGCGAGAGAATGAAAGAGAGGAACCGAAGAGAAAGTGGATTTAGGCGGTGAACGAATGTCTGAAGGAGAGAATGTGAGTATTGGCAGAGCGAGAATGCAAAATGTGCATGGATAGGAGAGAAATGGCGCGCGGTTGGCTATGGGTGCATGGTTGTGAACCCCACCTGGCCAGGAGAACCCTTCACAATTGACGATACCATAGTTGAGGGCGAGACGCGCGGTCCTATGTGCTCTAGGGGGATCTTTCTGTCTGTGACGAGCTCTCACTAATTAATGTCAGAGGGCGGTAAGCTGGGCTGTCTATTTTCGACGATTTGAGTCAGCTGTTTCTCCGACTGCTTTCTTTTTCCGAATGCACTTGCTACAGCACCTTACCCAATCTTGGGCAAAGCAGAAGTGTGAGAAGAAATTAAAAGAAGAGTACATAGCATATAATATAATATTATATACATATATAATATACTCATATATATTATATATAATATATACCCAGAACACCTAACACACATATCGCCAATACTTTTTTAACTCTACATATAAGGACCAGTCTAATTATATATATAAATACTATATATATTATATATATATATATATTATTGATTATATATACTATATATTAGTAACATATAATATATATATGGATATTATATATATATATATTTATAATAATATATATATATATATATATAAAATTATAGATATATATTTATATATTAATATATATATATATATTATATATATATAAATTATAAATATATATTATTATATTACTAATATATATATATATATATATATATATATATATATATAGAATATATATATATAGTATAATATAGTATATATATAAGTATAATATATATATATACTATATAACTATATATATATATATATATATATATAATATTATATATATATATATATAAAAGGTTTTTCTAAAGTTGGTAGTTTAACGCTTTTTGTTGAAGTCTGGTCTTACTCTGAACCCTAAACGTTTTAGAGTAAAAACAAGAAGTACCGGGAAGAAGGAAGGAGGACACGTGACGTAGGGCATGAATAAGAGCAAAGCAGGGAGGGATCGGCATCGATGGACAAAGGCGATGGGAAAAATATAAGATCAGCGGGAAGGAAACAAGTAGTTATCGAATGCTACTAATGCTATTTACGTACATCGTGATTAATTAGAATTTTGTTTTACTGATAGCAAGAAGGGGGAGGGAGTGAAAGATACAGCGAAAAGAAATTCACTTTTTTATTATTTTGATTATTAGAAAAATCCATCCTCTACAGCGTAGTGTGATTTTTGTTTGGAAATTCTGAAAGTTTTTTTAGATAGAGAAAATTTTTATTGAGCGGTGTCAAACTTAAAAATTTCATTTCCATGTTGGAAATTGCAATTCAACTTTCCATGATCAAAAATGTTTTATTTACATTTTTTAGAAAAATTATTTATTTATTTTCACAAACACCAACCCAGGCTCGGGCTCCTTTCAATCATTTAAATGAAGTTTGAGTCTGAGACGAAGTCAGAATCGGAACCGTAACCGGAGCCGGAGCAGAAGCATAATTTTTTTTGGATGTGAAAATAATTCTGCAAATTGGGAACTGAACAAATTTGAAATTTCAAGAAATTTTTTTTGGAAAGTAAAATAATTCTTTCCGAAATCGGAGCTGAACAATTTTGAATGGGAGCTGGAGCCGGAGGCAGCTGACGGTGCAGAACCGGAGCCGGAGCCGGAGCCGGAGCCGGAGCCGGACCCGAGACGAGTATAATTTTTTAAAAGAAATTTATTTTGTCAGTGAAAAATAGTCTTCCCGAAGTCGGACTTAAACAATTTTGAAATGAATCCAGAACCGGAGTCGGAGCTGGAGTCGGAGTAAAATCCGGAGCCGGAGCCGGTGCATAAGTTTTTTCAAGAACTTTTTTTCAAGTGAAAATAATTCTGCAAGTCAAAGCTGAAAAAGTTTGTAATGGAAACGGAGTCGAAGCTGGAGCCGGAATCGGAACCGGAGCGGGAGCCGGAGCCGGAGCCGGAGCCGAAGCATAATTTTTTTTGGATGTGAAAATAATTCTGCAAATTGGGAACTGAACAAATTTGAAATGGAACCGGAGTTGGAGCCGGAGCGCGGAGACCCGGAAATGCAACTCTCCAACGTGTTTCACGTAGTCCCAGAAATACTTAAAATTGTTGTTTGTTTATCTTCGTATTTGGAATCCATGTAACTTTTCAAGTATATATCATAGTATATATAATATATATATATATATATATATATATTATATATTATAGATATTACTTATTATATAATATCTATTTATTAATTTTAAAATAATATATACTGCGACGGACCTTCACAATGGCCAAACTCTACATTAGCGGACCCCAAATATCTCGAAAATTACGATACCTACAAGAAAACCAAATACATACTTGGAATCAACGTACAAAGCATATTAACGGAATTAAAAAAAATTAAAAAATTAATTTACCTTCAACACATTCCATTCTGCTTTTGTATTAATTCGATGAAATTGATAAAAATATTTTCTCCTTTGTTCTCTTTTAACCATAAGTAGGTTAGGTTAGATTAGGTTACGTTTGGTTAGGTTAGGTTAAATATCGTTATTTACAGTTTCACGATCTCAATTCAATTACATACCTGGGAAGGGTTTAGTTTGTTGCCATCGGAACGGGAGGTCGGAATTAAAAATTTTTTTCGATTGGTACCCTCTATGGCGTAGAATTCCAAGATGTACAGAGTTGCGGTCTCTCGACCTCCCGGTTGACGACGAGGGGGACTTCGTCCACCCTCTGTCCCCCGTTGGCTCGAGCCCACTAAATATGTAATTTTTTTTTATAAATATCGATATTATATCGATATTTTTCGATATATCGATACCGATATTTTACTCGCCTAGAACGTCTATTTACCTATCCCTCAAGAGTTACGAGAAGGTTTCCTTTCGAGAAAAAATTTTTAAAATCCGACCTCCAGTTCCGAGGGCACCAAACTAAACCTTGTAATACATACCTTATACGGAAAATCTTTTTCTACACTTTTTGGTCGAGCACCTAAAACTATAACTTATTTTCTGCTTTATATAACTTACATTTCACGTTACACTTTAAACAAAGTACTTCACTTAACATTAATTTATAATGTTGTAGAAAGAATACTAATTCATAATTATTATAACCATAAACAAGCGCAAAACACGCTCACTCCAACAACTATTTTTCTGAGAATAACATAAACTATAAATTTAATTGTAAATTAAACTGAATATAAAATTCTGCCTTTTAATATTTAAAAACATAATAAGGAATCATTTCTTATTATTAATAAAATTAGAACCATTGTTAATAATGTTTACTTGAAATCAATACACCTTTTTTTTATACTTTATGCTTTTATACTGCTTGATTTCACATACAACGTAATTATTTGAGTTTTCTTGTAAAGTACTGTTACCGTTCTTTTTTCGAGATAATAATTGGGGTCGCACTGTCGAGTTTCACCTATAGGTATTTATCATCTTATAATTTATACTTTAGGCATCTCAGGAAATATTTTGTTGTGGTGACTTCTGTCTGTTTTTTTAACCTATGAATATATAGCTCATATATATAGAGATAATTATTATCTATGTATTAGCTCATCATATACTACTAATAACTTAATACGTATTATATAATATACTTATATAGCGCTTTCATATGTATAAATTATTATATATGATATATATATAATATAATTTATATATATAATAATATATTTCATTGGAGGAAGCTTCGCGCGGCCAGAATTGAGCGCATACATAAACCTAAATTTAATTAATGTTAAGTAACAAGTACTTTGTCTTAAACCTGTATATAACGTTTTGAATACTATATATAGAATGAATATAAAATGAGAAAATGGAACGAACTTATGTGCGAACAAGAGGAAAATAATTGAATCGCCAATAAAAGTGTTATAGTGAAGAAAAATTAGATGTTCTTAGTATATTAATATAAGTATATTAATATATATATATGAGTTATATATAACTAACAAGGTATTATAAGTTTTGGTTGCCTTCCGTATGACTGGATATATATATATATGTATATATATATATATATGAGTATCGAATTTTGTTATTTATTTCTTTTTACTCTATAATAAATACGTAGGTTATATTCTAAATACTTATTTAGGTGATAAATATATATAATTAATTATAATATATATTATATATATATAATATATTAATATTATAGTATATATATTATATTATATATGTACTGATACTTAGTAAACTGTGTGTAGAATAACCTAGGCAACATCTTTTTATCATAACCTGAACCTAGGAGGCGGACTAAACCGAGACGTTCTAAACTTATACTGTATCGCGGTTCGTTGATGACGTAGGAACCTAATCTAAGCCTAGAGAATATACTCGGTGTTTGCGGACCCCTCCGTTTGACTATAAAAAACAGTAGAATCATGAACCCAGATGATATTGACTGTCCGTTAAAAACGTTCTTAGACGCGAGTTATCAAATTAATTACCTATAGTATATATATATATAATATATAATATATATTATATATAATAATATATATATATAATATCATAATATAGTATCGAATATTAATATTAATTCGAAAAAAACTATCCCGATATTTACACTATCGACTTAATTTATTAAAAAAAAAACTGCTAATTCATAAAAATAATTTTAAGTATGGATATTGCTAATTGGTATCAATTGGAAAAGTATATATATATATGAGACTAGATTATATATATATTACCTATATATATATATATATATAATAGTATATAGTATATATAATATATATGTATATTAATTATTATATTAGATATGAGACGATATATATACATACTCCCTCCTCCTATTCAGTATCAGTTCAACCGCATAGAATATATAGTATATTGTCCCTAAAAGAGATTTGGCCACGCTCTTTTTATTGTTTTTTTGCATGGGGAGGATCGAAAATATTTATAAAAAGAACTCCTAAAAAAAAGGATTCTAGTAAAAAGGAAAAAATACAACAGACAAAAAAAAGATTATCGGAAAAACATCAACATTTCTTAGCAGTCACATTACAGTACCAAACACCCAATCCGAAAAAAATTTTTTTAATGTCGAGCCTTCCGCGGGCCTTACTGTCCATATCAAAGCTTAAAACCCTTTCCGGTATACCTGTAAATGGAAATATTGAGATCGTTAACACCTGTAAAGAGACCCGACTGATCCATTTTCAAATCCTTATTTTGTTTAATGCTTCATCATCGAAGGATATAAGCCTGCAAGGCAACAAATAAAAAGAAAAAAAAATTAACAAGCAATTGGAAAATTCTCCAAAAAGCATTGAACCTTCGTTATCAAAAAGTATTCAGACGAATGACATCTTTCCACCTAACCTAACCGCGAATTAAACAACAACTTACTTGCT
The DNA here is from genome assembly GCA_015478945.1 of Trachelipus rathkii. Taxonomy (NCBI): domain Eukaryota; kingdom Metazoa; phylum Arthropoda; class Malacostraca; order Isopoda; family Trachelipodidae; genus Trachelipus; species Trachelipus rathkii. The sequence goes on along the minus strand of JABUQX010112739.1, from coordinate 7,642 downwards.
CTATAGTGATTTATGAAAGAAGAAAAAAGCGAAGACTTGAAATAGTAAAATCTATATGTGTGATAATATAATTCCGAGAAGTTTTTAGCTAGTATTATCACAAAAAGCCCCAACCGCCAGAAATGGAACTTGTCTTTGAAGTGCTAGAAATAAATTTTTTTATTATATGTCGCCTTTATTGGATTTAATTCCAAGTTAATATGCAATCGTGTACGATTGAATTCCAAGTAATGTTTTTTTGTTTTTGTATTAGGTATCGTAATTTTCCGATCGATATTTTTTTATTTATTTTATTTATAATTCTGATTTAATAAGTGTTACATGCCCTGAGTTATATTCAAAATTGCAGAGTTACGCTCTAAATTCATATTCATTTCTACTTTCAATAGTTCTTCTTAACTAACTCTTCAACTTTTGGATTTTGTTTTAATACATTAAAAATATATTAATACAGGGAATGAATATTTAATATTATCTTATTACTTAAATGGCACAACGAGATATGCTCCTGTATGATTATATATATATTTATTCATAATTTACTTATACTATATAATATATAATATATATTACTAATATATATATATATACTACTATACACTGAAAATCTGAAAAAAATAGAAATTCACAAAATGTATGTTCCGAGTGCAAAAGCACTAGTCACCAAATTTCGTTGAAATTTCAAATTTGTTCAGTTCCCAATTTGCAGACAGAATTATTTTCACATCCAAAAAAATAATCCTTGCTTCGGCTCACCGGCTCCGGACACAATACAAATCACAGCGATATGCAGCTCGCCATGGACTGGTCTCGTCATAATGCCGGACTGCCAGCTTTACCGACTCCGATTCAAGCATTCTCATTACACACAACTCTGTTTCGGTTTTATTTCAGGACAGCTGGATGTGTCAGGCAACTAGTCTTGGAAAGTATTTGTTCACTTTTTTTATAGATATAATCATTAAAGCTCTTGAAATAATTTGGTTATGCACCTCTCAGGAATCCCGGCTTTCCTATCAGGTATTTTGTACAATCGATTACTTGAATTTATCGACCTGCACTTCAAATCAATAAAGAATTGATCCCTTAACTGCTCAATTCTGGCATTTTATCTCATTTATTACGCGTATTACTAAATTGTTAAGGTTTCCGACTTCGGGCTCCACATTTCAGTGAAGTACTATTTTCTCACCTACAAAACCTAAAATTCTTTTAGAAATCTTATACTTCGGCTCCGCTCCGGCTCCGCTCCTGCCCGCGGCCTCCGGTTCCTGGTACTTCAGACAGGTTTTCAGATGTATTGTGCCTTTTCTCTCTCTTGTTTTAGCGGTGGCATTTCGCACCTAGTCAAACGGCTCCGTTTTCTGATTTCCGTTCATTCAAAATCTTCGTTTCAGCTCCGATTCCGAAAGAATATTTTCGAATCATATCTTCTATTAGAAGAAATTAAAAAGATGTTTTACTGTATCTCATCCAGAAAATTGTATCTATAAATCTCCAATAATCCCCTCGATTCCCAGAATTACCCAATATAGGCCCTCGAGTACAGCATATCGTTTAGTTTCAATGTCACAGAGAAACATGCAATTTAATGGCTGACCTCCTAATGTTGCGCGGCTCGAGTTACGGTCCGATCAGTACCACATCGGCATCGAGAATGATCGATCTCAGACTCAAATTCATTTAAATGATGAAGAGGAGCCGATGCCGGGTTGTGCGAGTGTGAGCTCCACCAAAAGAGTTGAATATTTGTCAGTATTTGATGCTAATAAGGCCATTGCTGGTATATCTATGAACCACTACAGTCATCTTTATCTTGTAAAAAAAATTAAATAATTTTTCGTAAAGAAAAATGCTGTAGAGTAAAATAAAAATACATTTGATTCTGCGAAGAATTGGTGTAGTTGCACTATTGGTTTTTCCAACATAAAGAATTTTTATTGTTTATTTTTATTTTTTAAATGCATTTAATTTTTTCGCTATTAATTGTTTTTCTCACTCTCTTTTTTTTTTTTTAATAAAAAATCTTTCATTATTTTTCTCTTATACATGTAATATATGTTTTATTTCTTTATTCACATTTGTTTAGTTATGGATTTTTGTTGTATTTTTTTCTCTTTTTAACTAATCTATTTCCGCTTACTTAATGATTACTTAGCCGAAATAAATGTTTATTTTCACTTTTTTTTTTTCTCTAATAATTGCTCTAGCTGTGTAATTGATTTTTGTTTTTTCAATTTTTTTATCTTTTTTTTTTTATCATAGTCCTGTTTATCATATTCTACCAATTTTTGTAGAGAAAAACTCTTTAAAATCAATTTTTAAATTCATTTTATTATATCAGGAGCAAATTGAAAGATGTTAGAAAATAAATGTTTCCAGTTAAAATTCTTTATTTGGTTTTTTGATATATCTGTGATTTTAAAATTAGAATGAAAGGTGAGTAATCTCTACTAGAGTTGATAATTCCGTTACGAGAAATATTAGTATAATATATATTTATAATATATAATATATACTATTTATTTTGTATAATACTTTATCAGTATACATATTAGCGGAGGTGGAAAGCAGTTATATACTAAGTCTATTATAAGAGAAGTTAACCATATTAAGATCAACTACACATAAAAAATCATATA
>JABUQX010112738.1:0-18196 GCA_015478945.1 Trachelipus rathkii | reverse complement strand
GAGAGAGAAATGAATTTAACGAAATCTTGGATGTAAGTGAAGAAAGCTTTTGTAGCAGCGAGAGAGAAGTACGTGGTTGGTGCTGGAAACGTAGGAGTAAAAAAATGTCAACGAGGGCGAGTGGTTGGATGAAGAGACGAAAATACAAGTGGTTAAAGTAAGAAAGAGGAGTGGTTGAATGTGCTAAAAAACTGTAATTCCAAAGAAGATGTTTGGAATTATATATAGAGGAAAAAAGGAAGACAAGAAGTTGTATACGCAAGAGGAAACAAATAGGTAAGTGAGACAGTTTGGAAGGAGGATGCACGAGAACTTACAAGAGAATGTGAAGCACTTCTGGGAGAAAGAGCGAAAGGTCAAGTTTTAGGGTAAGGGAATTTCCATAGTATAATAAATAGGGATGGGTCGATTTTCGAATGCTGATGAGATGAATGGGAAGAAGAGTGTGGAGGAACTTCGAAAATGTGGCAGTAAATTGCAGTAATGAAGAGGTTTATAGTGAATGTGGTGTGTTTTGATGGTGCAGAAGAAGCTGTATTTGGGGATGAGGGTAATTAGTAAGGGGAGGTAATGGGTAGAATGAGAAGTGAAGAATGAAGTAAAGTTGTTGGTTTCAGATGGAATACCAGGTCATCATCATCCCATAAATGGGGGCAGATGTGTGATTTTTTAAATTCTGTACGCTATGCAACCTAATCATTTACGGAGGGCATTATTCCAGTGATTGCAGAGAGCGTAGGTAATAGCACTATATATAAGGTAAGGGATACAGGAGAAATGTAGAATATACGGGATTTAGTTTCTGAGTGTTGTAGGGAAGACATTTTGATGATATTTTGGTCGAAAGAGTGCGTCAAGTGCCTGGAGGGATACTTGGCGGCAGAAGTGGCATTTAGAATCTTGTATATTTGGGGCATCAGTCAACACCGACCTTTAATGAAATGTAAATTATATAAGAAGTCTTGTTTAATTACTGGCGTGAGATTTTTGGTTTAATGATCTATAGCACTCTTAGACTATAGATGATAAGTTAAGTAATTAATTAATGTTAATCTATATGGTTTATTTTTTGTAACTTTATATGTATGTTAATTATTATTAATTTTAATATTTTTGTTTTAAGAATTATTATTACAAGTTGTAGGATGCGCTTGAAAATGGGAAGAAGTATTCTGTACCCCGAAACTAGTCGGCTAATGAAACTATAAAATGTTTAAGTTGTTTTGGGTAATAGTTGTATTTTTATAATACTCTATAGTTATTATACTATTATATATATTATAATATATATATAGTTAGATTATATATTATATATTATATATATTATATATATTATATATATATATCTTACTATATATATATTATGCTATTATATGTATTATATTATATATTATATATTATATAATATATATAATCTCAGGGGCGTTGTATACATGGGGTAGGTAGCTCCTACCCAATATTTTTTAGGTTTTAAATGATTGAAATAAATGGTAAAAGTATACTAATGAACACAGCTTTTATATAAGTTAAAAAAAAGATAAGTCTTTTTATATTGTAAACATAAAGAAAAACAACCCAATAATATCGTATAATAAATTTGAATTCATTTGAAAATTCTCGCTCCTACTGGCTGATCTTAGGATGTAAATATTCTTAACACGGGTCGGACGAATGACGTCATTTTTTTTTTACGTCAACTTATAAGGAACGGGCTAGTCTGTCCTACTATAAAATGCGATAATATATTGAAATCTTTCGTTCTTCCGTAAATATTATCGAGATATGTGAGCGTGGCTGTGGTAGTTTCTTTGAAATTTTTGTATCGAATGGGTCTGATTGTTCTGATGTTTATTTATTAGTTATTATATAATTTAAAAAAAAAGTGGTAGTTAGCATTATATACATAAAATTAAGTGAAATAATGCATTAATGGAGTAGTGTAATTTATTTAAAGAAAATATACGCTTAAAAACTTTCTATAAAAACGACAGGCCAATTTTAAAAAAACTGATAGGCCTAAGAAATTACTCATTGGAATGTGATTTAAAATTAGGTATTTGGTAAATATAATGTAAACAACTTTTCATCATAATAGGTAGTATTATAAATTATTAAAAAATATGTTTTCGATGTTTTCGTTAGCTAATAATTATTATATATATATATATAGTATATATTATTATATTTATAGTTTATATATTATATATATATATATATAATAATATATATATATATATTAATATATATATATATTAATATTTAATATATATATATAGTATATATATATATATATATATATATATATATTATTATATATATAATAGGATAATATAACATACTAATATATTGTGCCGTCAGGGGGGGGTGGTGCAGGAAGCTGCATATATATATATAAAAGCGTGGGCAGCCGTTAATGAGAAAGTTAACGTCGTTAATTTTAATCGATTAACAAAATATTAACGACTGTTTAATCATTAGAGTGCGTTTATCGGTAAAAGAAATGTAGCGGAAGTTAAACGTTAATCGTTATAAGGGACTACTTAACCGTCTTCACAGATATGTAGGAATAGTAAAATTAATTAATTGTTAATTTTCTTTATTATACATAATACCTAACAATATTATAAGAACATGATATAAGCTTATCAGACAAATTAATTAGGCTTTGACCTTTAGCAGATGCTTTTGCCGCTTGACTGAAGAATACTTCAAAGGTAATCACCTTATTAATTAATACTGCAATACGCGGTGTCCGTAAATGAAGAATTTCCCGTTTCAATGCTTTAATTATAAACAGCATAATATGACTATATCCCAGTATCATATCATACATAAATTGAAGAGTAAGTTGCATAGTATCGAATATGCCACTTGCGCCAGAAACGAGTTCCTGATAGGTCGACATACGCGCATTCGCGCATTCAGATGTAGTCTTCTTTAGTGCGCGTGCGCCACATACTGACAATGGGGAGTCCTGAGCGTAAAGCTTCTGTGTTCTGCAATTTGCTAAGTGTGAATCTGTAATTACGATTCAAAGTGCGTATCGTTTACGTTTCCAATGTGATCCTCCATGGTGCAAACATTCGCGATGTATAAGGCCAATTTGCAACTAATGGATGTCTTTGAAAAGGCAAAAGTACAGGACGGCCGAAAGTGAACTGTACAGTATGTGGACCGTATCAGGGCCTCTTTTCTTCATAGTCCTAAGAAATCTGTTCGGAGAGCAAGTCACGAACTGAAGTCCAAAACGACGGTGTGGAAGGTGTTAAGGATACGTTTACACATGGGTGCATACCGGTTGCAGTTTGTACCGCTTTTTAAAGCCCGACGATAGGCTCTACGGTTTACTTTTGCCTGTGCAGTGTTAGGTCGAGACGATGACCCTTGCTAGATCGTGTGTGTTAGCGATGAGTCCACCTTTAATCTCAGGGGTAAGGTGAATGCCATATGTTCGTATCTGGAGTCTGAAAATCCGCATGAACCGTTTGTAGAACATTGAAGCGTGATTTTCCAAAGGTTACATTTATTTCTCGCCATTCCCCGACGCAGGTCAGCGACTTTCCTTTTTCGCAGAACGAAGCAACCGTAACGGGGTGCCTATCTCGATATGTTACAATACTGGCTCTTTTTCACAATTATTATGAGATGGAAGCGGTAAACTTTTATATGGGCGAGCAAATGGAGCCTCCAATTGGAGTACATATAGTGCGGAGCGTGTTGAACGACTTACTCCCAATCGTTGGCGTTGGTCATAATGGTCCAGAAGACAGAGCTCTATTTATCTGGCCCGGTCTCCGGACTTAACGCCATGCGAATTTCTTCCTATGGGGGCTTGCCCAATTATACGCAGAGTTGAAACGCAGATTGAACATGCCGTTCCTTCTCATTACTCGCCGGATCTGTTAACCAATGTTTTGGGATTGGATTTATCGGCTGAATGGTACCCCTATAACGAGGGGGCAACTATTGGAAATGTATTTTGCTATAAACTAGTTTTACATTTTGTTTTTGTATTTTCATATTAGTATTGTTGATATTGCTAGTATTTAAAGTTAAATATAATAAAGCATTGACACTGGGACATTCTTTTACGGACACCCGAGTAGTGATCATTATTGTAAAAAATAATGAGGATAGTGTCAATTTAGAATTTTTTAATCAATATGGTTATTTTTTATAAGTTACAGACGGCTTATGAGGAACTAGTTTTATATTTTTCACTAGTCCGCAAAAGAAAGCAAGTTCAAGTACTAGACGAAAGAAGATTAAATGCTCATTGAACGGGGATCACGAGTTCGCTATCGTCTTTTTTCTTCCAATGCGAACCAAGTAAGAAAATGGAATACAACAAAAGAAAAACGTCAAACATTACTAAACGGGATAATAACCGTGTACGAATAAACACATTTTGAGCCAGTTGAGAGGAGCGTTTTAGGAAATTTTGGAAAATAAGTTTGGTGTATCGAAAATCGAATCTAGATACGATTTAAATTTGATAAGAAAGGTATGATTCTTATAAACTCGTAAAGTTAAAGTAGCGATTAACGGATTGTGGGGAAAAAAATTTGTAACTCGTTAATAGTCCGTTACTTCTTTTCGAAATTACGAAAGCGTTAAAAGTTAATGAAGAAAATTAACGAGTGATATTACGGATTGAGTCCTGGTCAGAAAGTAAACCTTTGCTATATATATATATATATATATATATATATATATTATATAATATATATTATATAATATATATATATATTATATATATATATAATATATATATTATATATTAATATTATATTATATATATATATATTATATATATTATATATATAATATATATAATTAATAATATATACTCTTGTGGCGTCTGGTGCAGGAGCCTGCATTATATATTAGTATTATATATATCTATATATAATATATATATATATATATATTATATATAATATATGTATATATATATATTTTATATTAATATATATATTGTGGCGTCTGGTGCAGGGAAGCCTGCTATATATATTATAGTATACGTATGATAATATATAATCAAGTAGTATATAGTATAATATATATATATTATATTATATATATATAGTTGTGGCGTCTGGTGCAGGAAGCTGTATATAATATATGTATATTATATATATTAATAATTATATATTATATTATATAATATATATATCTATTTGTTTTTTTTTTTATATATGTCTATGTAATATATTATATTTATATATTTATATATATATATTATATATAGTATATTTATATTATTATAATATATGATATATATAATATAGGTATATTATATATATAATATATTATATATATTATATATATATTTATACTAATATTATTTATATATATATATAATATATTACTATCTATATTTATTATTTATAATATATATTGTTGACGTCAGTAAACTTCTTTATTTACTTGAAAGATTTTTCGGCCATGCCCCCCAGCTGAAATCCATCTGCATAAAGGTTTTCCGCCACTCTGGTTGAATAGTACTTCTTACCACAAAGATTATAATGGATCTGATGGATCCTGAACACTGACAAAGGATATGGCCTGACTTACCAAACCTTAATGTTAAAAACGAAAGTACACATGCTAGGGGTCGTTTTTTAGCATGAAGCCAAACATCAAAAATAATTGAACGAAAAGAATCAAAATAAATATAGCGTTGAATATAAATTGACGACGAACAACTATATTACAATTATCTTATTAGAAGAAAATAAGATAATAAGTACTACTCGTTCCAATGTTCGTTAGCAACCAAATAATCATGTATTTATAGATATGAAAGGGCCTAATATTATGACCCCAAGTATTTTATGAGATATTGCTAAGTCATAAAACAAGAGGCATAATAAAAGATAAAATAAAAGAAATTACAATTACTAAAATATTTCAATATATTAAATAATGATTAACTTTGAATGTGAAACTAAACGCATTGAATATTATATCCCCAGTCTTGAAAAATATTACTATTTTACGTGAACCGAGCATATAATGGGCAACACACCAACAAAAAAAAAAAAAAAAATACCTGTTATAAATATTATTAAATAAATATTAAATTATTTATATATGTATATATATTATTACGAATGAAACAACCGGAATCTGAAAGATCTGATCCTAATTCCCCCTCTGTTAATAGTTAAAATTATTACCTGAAGATTAATTAGCAAAAGATAAACTTTCACTTAATTCTCAAATATTAAAATGAAAATTATTTTACAAATATTTTCACTTTAAAATAAATCATATAAAATATTTAAACTTTCAAAATATTATCAATAAATATAACTCTGCGCTTATTGCAACGCTGAGTCAAATGCAAAAGTAATAAATAATAACAAAAAATAATAAACAACCTTACGCGTCATCAAATATATACAGGTAATCATGTGACACTTCTATCTACCTTTATTAAAATATATTACACACTTGAAATACCTCAAAAATATCGCAAGATAAAATATGAAAAATAACAATATTGATTTTACTCAAACCATTTATAATCAAATACGATGTTATAAAAACATGAAATGATTTTCACAAAGTTTAACACATGTAATTTATACAACACAGGTAATTGACAAACACAGGTATACTAACTAACGAGCCAGAACTCATGCAATACATAGCAGTAATGCGAAGCTAAAAATGGTATGTTGCGACGTATACCATTAACAAACAGTTAAGCTCTCAATAAATCCAAGGACAAAGTCAACGCTTTAAAACTAAAAAGACATGCGTTCCATACAATCGCAATCACACCTAAGAGAACAAACTTGACCACCTTAAAACACAATTTCAAAACAGAAGAAGTAAATATGTATCCACCTTCTCGTCTAATTCTGCGGTAACATACGTTCTTTCTAAATTACACGAACACGAGGCGGGGTCAACCTGACGTTGCATTACATAAAAAAAAACAAAAAAAAAAACGAAACTCTAAAATTCAGACCAAAAATGACAGCCTCGATAATCAAAACTGACACTTCACACCCTCTCCTTAAATATTAAATTTAAAAATTTATAAGAACTTTTTTTTATGCTTAAATGCATTATAAAATAAACCTTACTATTTTATATTTTCATTTTTTTTATAATTTATAATAACGACTTGCAAAATATTTGCAAATTAAAAGATTGTGACAGTAATAATAATATAATAATAATAATAATAATAATAATACATAATAATAATAATCATATATAATATATATATATATATATATATTATATATAATATATATATAAATATATATATATATATATATATATATATATATATATATATATATATATAATATATAGTAATTTATATATCTATTATTTATATATATATCTATTATATTTTATATATATAGTATATAATATATATATATATTTATATATATTATATTATATATATATATTATATTATTATATATATATATAATTATATATATATGATATAAATATATTATATATTATATATATATATATATATATATATATATATATATATAGTAATATATCTATATTAGTACATACATACTTGGGCGTAGGCAGGGGGGGGCACTTGCCCCCCCCTAAATCTTGGCGAAATAAAAAAAATATGAACTATACTGTTTACGCAGACGACGTTTTTTAAGAATTAATTGATAGAAAACTGAACAAAATATATCAATCAATAGATAATGAAGGAGTAGTAATTACTAATTACTAACATTATAAACATACATTTTTTTCTACTAGCTTTTAATGGTTTTCGTTTCCACGTTGGCTTGAAGTCAATAGACATGTGTGCATTTTAAATACCAGCTAGCTTCTTCTGAAGTATTCTCCACTAGAACTTTCCAGTATGTCGATAGCATTTGGCGGCGGCCAAACTACTTATATAATATATATATTTATATATATATTAGTATATATATATATATATATATCATATTATATATTAGTTATTACTGTAGCCCTCTTTGTCCACCCGTAAAAATGAAATCCTGTGGCTACGCCCATTAGTAATATAGTAGATATACGTATATTATAATATTATAATTATATCTATATCCAGGTAATGTATATCATAATGTATTATATAATATATAGTACGTGTTATTAGATGGTACTCGTAGAGATTATCGACCTGTATGAGGGCATATTTATATAGATAATTAAGATTAATATTAGTTATATATATGTCAGTATCATGTAATACGGAAGTTTATATATATATATAACTTATAACTTATATATATTACGGTGGCCCTATATATAATATATTTATATAAATATATATTATCTTAATATACTTATCTTATCATTTATATCTATAGTATACTACTGATATATATAAGACGATAGTAGTAATATAATATAATAATAATAATAATCATAAATAATATGAATAATAATAATAAATATAATTAATAATAATAACTAATAATCGAGTAGTAATAATTAAATAACCTCAACTTACAATATTATAATGATATTAAAGCTTATCAGACTCTAATATATGTCTGGCTTTGATCCTCGAGCAGATGCGTTTTGCCGCTTGCCCAAAGAATGCTTCCAAAGCGGTAATATCGCTTATTACATACTTATAGTAATATTACTGTAAAAATAATCAGGCATATCAACCTACCAGTTTTAAAGGGGTAGGCATCTCCATTTTTGCTTAGGCGTTGAGCGCGCAATTTTTCAACCCCCGCCTAAAATGAACATAAAAATTCGGAATTTTCAGTCCCGATTCTGACCCTATAACACTACTAAACTAGTACTGCTTTTTCGTGAATTCTAAAAACGTCGTAGTTTCGAGTGTGTTATATCTGTGTCTGTAGTCATGCTACTCTTGTTGGTATTTTCCAATTTTTCAAAACCGATGTTTTTTTGACAGTTTCAACAAACTACTGCCTAAAGTAGTTTCACGTTGGACCATACGAACCTCATACTAGTGAAATATATTAACCAAGATTTTAAGATTAAATCGTAAAAAGTGTTGGAACAAGGTTAATTTTGATAATTTTTGAACCCCTGATAATTTGAGTATTGTCATTTTCAAAACCTACAATTTTTGGGTTTTTCAAATAGAAAAGTTGCGGAATAATTTTTCTTTTCTGGTTTAATGTCGATCTGATGAAATTTTCAAACATTGCTAGTCGGGGAGAATGCACATTTTTTACTTTAGATAATTTCTAATCTTAGTATATGACAGGGATAGTTTTGGATTTGTGTCTTGTGAACAAGATTTATAAAAATAAGAAAGACAAATGTCACCCATCGATTTCCTAAAGAACGCGACTGAAAATACAAAACAACATTTATGCTTTATATATGTTAATTTTAGGAAAAGAAAACTTCTTAAAATTTCTAGAAGTAAAGAAAAAAAAATATCGTTTATCGATATTTTGGATAAAATATCCATATATCCAAATATGAATATAGTCGGCTGAAAAATATATCTGATATTTTTTTTTGCGATTACTATCGAAATAAAAATATAATATCGACTATAATAGTTCGGTCCGCTCGTTGCGGCATTGCCTTCTTGTGGGCAATGCCCCCTTAATTGTGCATAACAGTGTTTCTTCATCACCTACACGAACGCTGAAAAAAGCCTGACTGGGTTATGATTTTATCATAAGCGTTAAATTATTTAATTTTTTAGTTAAAATTCTGGATTTAAAAGAAACTTAAATGCGTAAAAAAAACAAGTAATTTTTCTAAAAATCCACTTCTTTTGTACAGGAATATTTTATAATTTTTAACTATACTATGTACGTGAACTCGTGGTCAATAGTTGTCTACGCCGAGGTGAAATAAACCTTTACTGTAACTATTGCAATTAACTATACAACTTTTTAATTTACAAAAAATGGTTATCAAAAATTCTTTGAAGTATTTTTTTACCGATTGGCGTATATTTTAAATGTACTATTTTTAAATAAATATAAAAATTACGTTCCGAAAAAAAACAGACCCGACTGAGATTTTCGGCGTTTTTTGTGGATGTAAATCGAATGTTGCTTTTCTGATTTTTTTCCGAATTATTTATTTGCAAAAAATATTTTCCTTTCGATTTTTCTTTTTTTACGATTTTCTTTCGATTATTTTTTTTACGATTATCAACGAATCAATTGAATATACCAAAGTCCAAATATATTTGAATTAAATATAAATAAAAAAGACATTGTTAAATAGGTTATTTCGCTACAAAAGATATAAAATGATAATAATGTCAGGTAAAAATTTATTATATACTATATATATAGATATATTATATATATATTAATATAGTATATATATATATATTATATATAATATATATATATATTAATAGTATATATTATATAGGATATATATATATAATATATATATATATATATATTATGGTCAGATATTTTTAATGCTCACGGTATGGTGACTTTAGAGAACGGAGGTCCTACAGTAACAATTCACTATATTCTGGATCAGCGAAAATTCTAAGGATGGGATTTAACTTTTTTTTTTTTTTTTTTTTTTTTTTTTTTTTTTTTTTTTTTTTTTGATAAAATTATATTTCTTTTGTTAAAAAAAGGAATAACCTAGGGTAAACCGCAAAGATGGCAGGAGTCGGGGTCTCGTCGGCCTACGGTGGGACGATGGGGCGGGACTAATCCCCCCTCCGGGATGGTTCTCCGGTACCCCCGCTCTTTGGTCTTTGGGGTTGTCTGGTACGGGGGTTCCTCGCCATCCCCATCCGTGGGTATGAAACGTCGCCCCTCTTGTCCCCGTCGTCACGGCGCGCCTACAAAAACTTAAAATTTTCAAAAAAAAACAAAGATTAATTTCACCAAATTTAGGGGGCTCGAGCCGAGCGGGGACAGAGGGGGGGCGTTTCATACCCCCGGCAGGGTGGTCGGGAGGAACCCCCGCGGACACACCAAAGACAGACAGAGCGGGGGTTTCCGGAGACGCATCCCACGAAGGGGGGATTACGTCCCCCCGGTCGATCCACCGGGAGGCCGAGCAGACCCCAATCATTTAATTTTTTACGGTTTACTCTAGCTTATTTTTTTTGAGTTAAAAAAAAAAAGAATATTTACTTCAAAAAAAAAAAAAAGTTAAATCCCATACTTAGAATTTTCGGCTGATTCCAAATTATATAATTTGTTTTACTGTATGACCTGCCGTTCTCTAGTGAAACTCTGTGAGCATAAAAAAAATCTGTCCATAAATATATATATATATATATATATATACACGTGGCCGGTATTTAGGGGGGGGCCAGGGGGGCCATGGGCCCCCCCCCGAAATTTTTGAGCCCCCCGAAATTTTTAAGTATCATATCCGTTAATAATAATAAGTGGAGAAGTTAATTAATTTTATATAATTCGTTACTGTGTAAGGAACAAATCTCGTAAGTCCCATTAAGTTAAACTAAACTTGAAGACCATCAGAGAAATGCAACCAGTAGAATTCAGCTGATATTTTGTAAGAATGTTTTGTCAAGCGCCACTCTGAATCCTGAACTGAAAGTTTTTTGAAATTGCTGTCTAAGAATTAAACAAATTCCAAATATACAGACCTTAACAATTTTCCTACTTCACCCACAGACTTATTATCTCCAAAAATTTTTATAAAACATTTTTTGATGATTAGGAGAGAAGTTTTTTAAATTTTCCTTGCAATTTTGTCATACCGAACGGCTGTAATGTGCCATATGAGAAGATAAAAGATTGTGTAATATTTAACAAGGAAGATCTCGAAAGCCCAAATGAAGATTTAGTAAAATAGAATGTGGCACTCTTGTAAGTTTGAGATTGCTAGAATCTTTAGTTTGGATTTTATTAACATTGCAAGTTGACCTATTTTAGTAGGCCTTCTTTTTTAAATAATTGGCTTCTTTTTAAAAATAATTGGTATTTGGTTTGGTTCGATATTTTTAATGATCCGTTATAAACTTCATAATAAGTTCTATTTCAGAAGAATGACGGTGTCTGGATGATCTTCATACTCTATTCCATTATTCATCTAAATTTCCTGAAAAAAATTACCTGATTTGCAGACGACCTTTCTATAGCCACACAAGGTCATAGAATTGCTCAAAACTGATTTTAATACCCTTAGCAATGTTAAGTTTGCATACAGACTTGAAAGTCATATCATTTTAATTCAGAAAATCGCTCATTATAGTGGCATCGTTCTGACTACAGACTTAAAAACTCAATATACGGCTATACTGAGTTACCGGCGCGTTACTAAGTAGATATTTTTATTCTCTATGAACCTATGTGTAAAATCTTGAAATTTTGCTAGTTCATGTAAATTTTAGCCATGTACGAAAAAATTTTCTATTCCTGTAGTCTTAGAGAGCTTCAAGATTTTAAGAAATAAAATTCTCCTCCAATGTCCATACTGTCTTCAACATTTGGAATTATACATTACCTTGTTTTCAGTCATCAGGAAGGCGTAATATAAAATATCATCATAATCCTCAATCATCTCAGAATTATCCCGTCCAGCGCGTGAGTAAACTTTCAATAACCAATCAGCAAGTTCCTCCTATGTTTCTGCTGCTTCATCGTTAAATAGTGAGAATTATTCTCATCCGTTCATGTAGGTCTCTACTTTCAGATATTTAGCCTCTTTGTAAGATTTCCCGTTAGATTGTGATAATCTAGATAAAAGTCAAACTTATAACTAACAGTTTCACAATATTCACCCCAAAATGGGGATAATTTAATTAACCATTGGTTTCCTTTCAATGCTATACCATTTCCAAACCTTCTTCAGGCTCTAAATACTTCTCCTTCGTGATTGCTACCATGATTATGCAGTTATCCAGGTGACTATATTTCAGCACAGTTGTAGAACCTCTTCTGAAGTTAGCGTATCTGATCCATATATAGCCTTTGAAGGCTTGCCTTGGCAACAGTTCTCTTGATGACGCCACCAATTCCATCACAAATATTTTTCCCATGACCAGTTCCAAATTCATTATTATCGTCATTATAGTAGCAATAGTAATTGTAAATGTATTTTTAATGGTATTAGTTATAATGTATGCTGTAATTCTTAGTTCCAATCACTAAAATATAATGAAAATGGTATTATTATTCATAATTAAATCCTAATATACACTGTATGCTTATTAATGTCAAAGTGTATACTGACTTAATTGGAAATGGATATTTGCTTATCCCTTCGTCGGTCCAACCGCTAAATGCAACAAAAAACTTTCATGTGTCAGAAACCACATCTTTTTATTATAATTATACAATAAAGGCATAGTATTACTGTAACTTGATACATTCGACCCAGTTAGTTGTGAAAACCTAACTGCATCTGGACAATAATAGATATATTTTCAGAAAAATCACCATGTATTATCTCATTATCAGGTAGGTTATTTTTAAGTTCTTTAAGGTAATTGGATTGAGTTTTTGCAATAAATCGTGAATTGCCTCGTTAATTCAAACTTTCTTCGCCTAATATATTCTATGAAGACTCCATCTAAAAAGCTAAAGACATGATCAAAATTTGATCTGGCTTACCTACTTCATTGCCAAATGTATATAAGAATCTAAATCCAATATTTTTAAATAAAATTACTAATTTTTCTACTGAAAAACACACCATATTGGATTAACATTCAGTATAAGTTTATATTCCCATAGGCTCCCATACAGTCTTTCCTTTTACTTTCATATACCTCATTCAGATTTCCCAGATTTATAATTATTACTGATTGTGTACTATTTCAATTTACCAATTGTGTAATATGTCTAAAAAGTCTTTCTGCAAGCCATAAAAACAATATTCTGCATTATACCTATATTATCATCATACTGAAGAAGCAAACCACTTTCTCTTAAATTCTTTCTGGTTAAAAAGCTTCCATTTGTAGTATATATACGTAAATATTCTACTTTATAGAGGCTCCAACTTAGATTTTTATATACTCTTAAAAAAAAAATAGTAATTTACGAAAAAAAATAAACAATGATGTAAAGCCTTTAGAAAAAAAAGTTAACTTGACTCTCTAAGTTGGAATTTGGTCTCCATATAGTATTTTACTTATATACTATAATACCGGGTATAAAATAACTGAACTCAGTAGCCCAATGAGTCATTTAGACATCTAGTTCAAGCTTATATGATAAGTCTATTAACTAGTCCTATAACATATATTACTCGTGAGTTATAACTTAAGTAAAATGACATTATATCATAACCTAACTTAGGTCTCAAAATGCAACCTAACCGTGGATGGACGATATATATACATATAAAAATGAGCAATACCTCAACTCTGTGTATGAAGATTATATAGTTGCTGTAAACCTAGATGAGTTCTGGCAACCACTGGCTCTCCCTTGGTAACGTCTTTATAGTGTCCAAATATTATCATATATAAAAAGAATTATAATACTATGCGTAAACCCCATTTTTATAGGTAATCATCTATAAAAACTTGAGTATATAGGCGATACTTTTTTTACCATGACCGCTCATAGCTGATATTTAGAATATAAGCAAAAGGGCTTCGACCCCTAGGAATCTTTATATATGATCACAGGATATACTTCTAAAAAAAGAATAATAATGTAATAAAAAAAAACATACCATGGCGCGTCTCTATAGGAAAAAGTTACGTGCTATTTTAGCTATTTGTACAGTATACCATTATTACGCATTTGCTTATATATATATCACAATTGATTCAATTATGTTTATAATACAAAAATATTTTATATTATAAAATCATACGAGAAAAATTAACACTATTCTAAAAAAATAAATTTACTATTAACAATTTAATCATAAAAAAATGAAAATATTCTACGACATTATACAAAAAAAATTACAGTCTATACACACCAAAAAGTTACTAAAATTCCACAGTATGCTTGTATTTTATAAAGAAAAATAAGTAGGAGCTATATTGATTTGTCAACAATTGTTTGACTAATAGATATAATTAATTAAGATATCGTTGTGTAATAATAGTGCAGGCGTCAGCCCAATTTTAGTAAAAAATTACTTGAATTATAAGCTACTCAAAAAAAAAATCAGCAATATGTGTACGAGCATGAACGATTCAATCTCTCTTCAAACAACAACTTTAAAACTTACATTCTGTCAAAGCTATTCAAAATACTATAGGAATTGGTTACATTTAATTCACATTTTATATTTCTTTTTACTATCTACGTTCACAGGATATACTCCTAAAAAATAATAATGAAGATATAAAATAAAAACCAAAAATATTTAAGTCTTTAGAAAAAAAGTTAGCCTCTCAAAGTTTAAAATTTTCCATAGGCTTTTAAAACACATTAGGGGCCATCGTGATCTGTTTAAGCGTATGCCATTCATTAACATTATTCAGCTCTATGAAAGAATTGTGTAAGTGTCACCTATAGATTTATTGAGTATTGATAGTTGAGAGTGCTTATACCTTTTGATTACAAAGTTATCAAATATCATACCTCAACGTAAAGAGAGTGCTCTGAAATGAGACGTAACCTTGATGATCAATATAAAAGTTTGTCTATGGTAAGTAGAAGTAACAACATTTGAGAGCTGTAAACTATTTTTGGCATCCTAACGAGTGTGCGAACGACGTTTTTCATTTTCATTATTCTTCATTATAATCTTTTTAGAGTCTATCAGAATATCTTTAATTAAAATCAGAGGCCAATCACCTCTGCACTACTACTATTACCAATTTGTATGTAGCTATACATATATCCCTGTGCATAGTACCTAACATACACCATTATCATAACCTTAACTTTATGATGGCCTTGATATGAGGACCTAAAACCGGTATGGTATCAAATAATGATAAGTCCTATGGAGATGTTTATACAAAATATTTGAGAGGCATTTAACTGTTTATTCCAACAGAGACCTTCACATTGTTGTTTCTTCATTATCTCATTATTTTCTTAAGAGTAATATGCACTGACGAATTTTATAAAATTATAGGGTTGTGCTGAAACACCTTTGTCGCTACTGATTTATTGACCTCACTTTATTTCTAAAGACTTGCATCAGTTTTTTTTTTCTACTTATTTTTTTATTTTATGATTTAATGATTTTGATATAAAAAATATCTAGTAGGCTGGTCTAATGCAAACAATTGCACATAGAAATTAGAAATTATAATAGTAGAAGTAATATCAGTAAATCTATATACAAATATATTTTAATATTTGAGAAGTAGCATGAGAACACGTCAACCACTATGGTTTCTAGACGTCTACACAACCCAGTCCTTATTAAATCACTCTACAATATCACAACTGTAACCTATAGAAACTGGATAAATCCACATATGTAATACTAAAATTAGGGATTCCCTAATATATTTAAATGAATATTATATAAAACTTTCATCAAATAATAACGCAAACTTTTATGTCAATGGCCAATAATATTCCAAAAATAACAAAAGTATAATTGCTGCTTATCTACATTTTGCATTTGTGCTAACGCTCGATAGAAAATGCTAATCCACAGTAAATTTAGCAGAATATCGGGCATAATCAGAGCAAACGCGAAGTTCACTAGCTATAATAATCTTTATATTTGTTAATAATCAAACGATTTTATTGATTGAAGATTTTTTGCTGGAATACACGTGAGGATTTTGAAACAAACATATTTATATAAAAAAAAAATATAGAAACGTATTTATTTTCACAAGTGATATTTAAAATTAGCATTTGTGAGAGATTGAACGATTTGTGGACCTAAGATAAATATATTTAATATGAACATAAATTTGAATAGCAATTTGAGTATTCCCAGTGAAATCACTAATAATTATCATATTAATACATAAAAATTAATAAATTCAGAGTGCCGCATGGGCTAATCGACTGGTCCCTCAGTCAAACTCTTCAATAATTAATAATTATGAGAAATAATAATTAAAAATGCGTATATTAACACCTTTGAATCAATCCCAGTCAATCAAATAAATTTAATATAGAATTAATACTTAGTCCGTACTACTCAGGATAGTATTATTTTTAGAACCAGTAGACGACATAAAACCAATAAATATCACTAAAACTCTAACACTAAGAAGCAACATTGGCCGCCTCTAGAATGTCCCAGTTCACCCATATAAAAAAAGTGAACGAATCAAAGATAAATATTTAGAGTAATTATGACATAAGTAATTTTTAGAATTAGAAGTTTTTACTAATATAGAAGAGACGCACACATGGCCTACCTGACTGTCCATTAACCAACTATTAAAATAATAAGAATATGATTAATAATAATCAGAAGCCGCCATATGTGAGCCTATCTCATCCTGATCCCATGTCAAAGCACATAATATTGAAATAATTAGGAAGATAACGATATCATCCTCACTCAGTCGACTATATGAGAATACTGCACAGTCTAGATAGAGCCGATAGCACGACGCTCTCGTGAACTATTCATCTGATATTCTATGCTATATTTATCATTATTATGGATTTGACTGATCATTTCTAGAGGGCCAAGCGACTTTTTTAAGTTTTATTCTTAATTATTAATTATGTGTTTGTTGACTGCTGACATCTAGTAGGGCACCAGATCGCTCTTCGAGGTAATATGATGGTTCTTTTAGTCCAATCGTGGTCTCGATGTAACACTCTGCGAGTACCATCTCAAGGTGGTACTTTCTATAATAATTTTAGCGCCATTTTGAAAAATATACAAATAATGTTGCGTTTATTGCACAAAACATCTTTTGTTAATATTATATACAGTTTCCAAATATATATATACTAATATTATATATATAATATAATTATATATATATTACTATTATATTAATATATCTATATATTATATATTAATTTATATATATATATATACTATATATATAATTATATATATTACTATTATATACTATATATATATCTATATATATATATATTATATACCGATCATATATAGCTATATATAATATAATTGCGTAATCGATTTTGATTTTAAATTATAATATATATTAAAGGAAATTTTATTACAAATAAATATTAAAAAAAATAATTAAGATCCCCATTCTTCAGACTATAATCCATGTGAGTTCAACTACTATAATAAAATAAGAAATAAATACTTAAGTAGCCGCTATATATTGGTCACTTTTATAGACACAGTCCAGTCAACCAATAAGATAAATTTAATAATAATAAAA
>JABUQX010112737.1:0-7500 GCA_015478945.1 Trachelipus rathkii | reverse complement strand
CCATAGTATTCCTCACACAAAAAACTTTAAATAAAATATAAAAAATCACTTTTCTAGACTTGTATTTCAGAAGAAAATTGATTTTTGATTTTTGAATCAAAAATCCAAAAAGGAAACAATTTTGATATTTTTTAGATAAAAATAAATTTAGAACTTGGTCCTCCAAAGTTTTATCAGCTGTTAGAAATTCCGAAGTCATCTTAGTATGGCTCACGGAATGTCCTATCTATCAATTTACAAAATGTCTTTTCTAGGACTTTAGATTTCAAGGCAAGGAAGGAATTGCCATTATATGTTATGAAATCGCAAAAATCCAAAAATCTACAAATTTCCAATTTTAGACAAAAATTAATTGAACTTTAGGCTTAGAGTTAAAAACAGGCTTTTAAAATTCCAAAGACACCATCAGTTCTTCCTCACGCAAAAACCTTCTAACATATAAAATAAAACTTTCTAGTTACTTGTATTTCAGGAGGAATGGCCATTTATATGTTTGAGCCGCAAAAATCCAAAATTTCAAAATTTAAAATTTGACAAAATAAATAAATAACTATTAGTGAAAGAGTATAAAAGTGATTAAAAAAATCGAAAGACACCATAGTATTCCTCAACGAAAAACCTTCTAAAAATATCCCCCACTTTTCTAAGGACTCTGTATTTCAGGAGAATTAGCCATTTAATATGTTGATCGCAAAAATCCAAAAAATTATAGAAAATTCAATTTTTCAGATTTTGTGAAATTTATAGATTTCGTATACAGTATTAAAATATTTTACAACATGTATTCCCACAAAAAAACCCTTTTAAAAATATAAAATCCCTTTTAAAAAAATTTTACAGCCATATTAGTATGGATTCGATTCTGAATTTCGTAATCCTCAAATTCAAAAAATTTAGAAATTTCCAATTTAGACAAAAATTAATTGAGAACCTGTTACTCCAAAGTATAACAGCTATTAAAACCCGAAAGGACACCATAGTATTCCTCCACAAAAACCTTTCAAAAATATAAATCACTTTTCTAGGACTTGTATTTGCATCCGTTGGCCATTCTATATGTTTGAATCGCAAAATTCCAAAAATTACAAATTTCCAATTTTAGAGCAAAAAATTAATGAGAACTTGTTACTCCAAAAGACTATAACAGCTATTAAAAACACGAAGGATGCATAGATATTCCCACACAAACTTTCTAAATATAAAATCCACTTCTACGACTTGTATTTCAGGAGAATGGCCATTTATATTTTGAATCGCAAAAATCCAAAATTTAAAAATTTCCAATTTTAGACAAAAATTAATTGAGAACTTGTTACTCCAAAAGTATAACAGCTGTTAAAAATCCAAAGACACCATAGTATTCCTCACAAAAAAAACTTGTCTAAAATATAAAAATCACATTTTAACTAGTTATTCAATTTGAAGATTATGCCATTTAGATGTATGAATCGCAAAAATTCATAAAATTTAACAAATTCAATTTAGACAAAAACTTAATTGAAACTTGTTACTCCAAAAAGCTATACAGCCCTATTAAAAAATCCGAAGACACCATAATATTCCTCACAAAAAACCTTTCTAAAAAATATAAAAAACCCTTTTCGCAGGACCACAATCACCTCTACCTATGACCCCTTCACTCGCAAAATTCAAAAATGTACAAATGTTCCAATTTTAGAACAAAAAAATTAAAGAAAAACTTGTTACTCCAAAAGTATAACAGCTATATAAAAATCCGAAGACACCATAGTATTCCTCACACAAAAACCTTTCTAAAAATATAAAAATCACTTTTCTAGGACTTGTATTTAAGGAGGAATTGCCATTTATATGTTTGAATCGCAAAAATCCAAAAATTTACAAATTTTCAATTTTAAACAAAAATTAATTGAAAACTTGTTACTCCAAAAGTATAACAGCTTTTAAAAATTCGAAGACACCATAGTATTCCTCACACAAAAACCTTTCTAAAAATATAAAAATCACTTTTCTAGGACTTATGTTTCAGGAAGGATGCCATTATAGTTTGAATCGCAAAAATCCAAAAATTTACAAATTTCCTAATTTAGACAAAAATTAATTGAGAACTTTTTACTCCAAAAGTATAACGGCTATTAAAAATACGAAGACACCATAGTATTCCTCAACGAAAAACCTTTCTAAAAATATAAAAATCACTTTTCTAGGACATGTATTATAGGAGGAATGGCCATTTATATGTTTGAATCGCAAAAATCAAAAAATTTACAAATTTCCAATTTAGGCAAAAATTAATTGAGAACTTTACTCCAAAAGTATAACAGCTTTTAAAAATCCGAAGACACCATAGTATTCCTCACAGAAAAACCTTTCTAAAAATATAAAAATCACCTTTCTAGGACTTGTATTTCAGGAGGAATTGCCATTTATATGTTTGAATCGCAAAAATCCAAAAATTTAAAAATTTCCAAATTTAGACAAATTTCCAATTTTCTAGCTACAAATGTATAACCTATTTAAAAATCCGAAACACCATAGATATTCCTCACACAAAAAAACTTTCCTAAAAATATAAAAATCAAGCTTTTCCTAGGACTTGTGTCAGGATTAACCATTTATATGTTTTGAATCGCAAAAAAATCCAAAAATTTACCAAAAATTTAACAAAATTTAGACAAAAAATTAATGAGAACTTAGTTACTCCAAAAGAAACAGCTATTAAAAAATCCTGAAAGACACCATAGTATCCTCACGAAAAACCTTTCTCTAAAAATATAAAATCACTTTTCTAGGACTTGTATTTCAGGAGGAATTGCCATTTATATGTTTGAATCGCAAAAATTCAAAAAAATTTACAAATTCCATTTTAGACAAAAATAATTGAGAACCTGTTACTCCAAAGTATAACAGCTTTAAAATCAAAAGACAACCATAGTTTCCTCACGCAAAACCTTCTCTAAAAAATATAAAAATCACTTTTCTAAGCACTGTATTTCAGGAGGAATGGCATTTATATGTTGAGCCGCAAAATCAAAATTCAAAATTTTAAAATTTTGACAAAAATAAATTAAGGACTTGTTACTGCAAAAGTATAACAGTTATTAAAAATCCGAAGACACCATAGTATTCCTCACAAGAAAAACTTTCTAAAATATAAAATCCACTTTTCTAGACTTGTATTTCAGGAGAATTTACCATTTATATGTTTGAATCGCAAAAATCCAAAAAATTTACAAATTTCAAGTTTAGAACCAAAATTAATTGAGAACTTGTTACTCCAAAAGGTATAACAGCTATTAAAAATCCGAGGGACACCATAGTATTCCTTCACAGAAAACCCTTCTAAAAATATACAAAATCCCTTTTCTACCACATTGTTTTACATAAATTCGCCATGTTTGAAATCGCAAAAATTCAAAATATTTACAATTTCCAATTTAGACAAAAATTAATGAAGAACCTTACTCCAAAAGAATAACAGCTATTAAAAAACTCCGAAGACACCATAGTATTCCTCCAAACAAAACCTTCTAAAATATAAAAATCACTTTTTCTAGACTTGTATTTCAGGAGAATGGCCATTTATATGTTTTGAATCGCAAAAATCCAAAATTTAAAAATTTCAATTTTAGACAAAATTAATTGAGAATTGTTACTCCAAGTATAACCAGCTGTTAAAAACCAAAGACACCATAGTATCCTCACAAAAAAAACTTTTAAAATATAAAAATCACCTTTTCTAGACTTTGTATTCGGAGATTGCCATTTATATGTTTTGAAATCGCCAAAATCAAAAAATTTACAAAAGAATTTCCCAATTTTAGACAAAAATAATGAGAACTTGTTACTCCAAAGGTATAACTATCAAAAATCCGAGACACCATAGTATTCCTCAAAAAACCTTTCTTAAAATATAAAAATCACTTTTCTAGGACATGTATTTCAGGAGGAATGGCCATTTATATGTTTGAATCGCAAAAATCCAAAAAATTTACAAATTTCCAATTTTAGACAAAAATTAATTGAGAACTTGTTACTCCAAAAGTATAACAGCTATTAAAAATCCGAAGACACCATAGTATTCCTCACAGAAAAACCTTTCTAAAAATATATAAATCACTTTTCTAGGACTTGTATTTCAGGAGGAATGGCAATTATATGTTAACCGATATAATGGCCAAAAATTCAAAACTTTTCAAATTTGACAAAAATAAATTAAGGACTGTTACGCCAAAAGTATAACAGCTATCAAAAATCCGAGACACCATAGTATTCCTCACAGAAAAAACTTTCTAAAAATATAAAAATCACTTTCAACGACTTGTATTTCAGGAGGAATGGCCCATTTATATGTTTGAATCCGCAAAAATTCCACAATTAAAAAATTTCCTAATTTAGACCAAAATTAATTGAGAACTTGTTTACACGAAAAGTATAACAGCTATAAAAATCCGAAGACAACATAGAATTCTTAATGAAACTCTTTCTAAAAAATTATAAAAATTACTTTTTTACGACACTTATATTTCAGGAGGAATGGCCATTTATATGTTTGAATCGCAAAATCAAAAAATTTACAAATGTTCCAATTTTAACAAAAATTAATAGTAGTATTTACTCCAAAAGTATAACAGCTGTTAAAAATCAAAGACACCATAGTATTCTCACACAAAAACTTCTAAAAATATAAAAAATCACTTTTCTAGGACGTGTATTTACGAAGGAATTGCCATTTATATGTTAAATCGCAAAATCCAAAAAATTACAAAATTTTCCAAATTTATGAAAAAATTATGCAGAACTTGTTACTTCCAAAAGATATAACAGCTAATAAATCGAAAACCCCATATTTCCTCACACAAAGAAACCTTTCTAAAAATATAAAAATCACTTTTCTAGGACTGTATTTTCGGAGGAATTACCATTTTATGTCTTGAATCGCAAAATCCCAAAACTTACAAATTTCCATTAGACAAAAAATTAATGATAACTTGTTACTTCCGAAAGTAATAACAACTTTAAAACCAAGGACACCATAGTATCCTCACACAAAAACCTTTCTAAATAAATATTAAAAATCATTTTTAGGACTATTATTTCAGGAGGAATTGCCATTTATATGTATGATCGCAAAAATCCAAAAATTTACAAATTTCCCTTAATTTAGACAAAAATCTAATTCAAAAATTATTCTAAAAAGTATAACAGCTATTACAAATCGAAGACACCATAGTATTCCTCAACGAAAAACCTTTCTAAAAAAATCACCTTTCTAGGACTTGTATTTCAGAAGAATTACCATTTATATGTTTGAACACCAAATAAATCCAAAAATTTACAAATTTCCATTTTATACAAAAATTAATTGAGAACTTTACTCCAAAGTATAACAGCTTTTAAAAATCCGAACACCATAGTATTCCACACCAAAACCTTTCTAAAAATATAAAAATCACTTTTCTAGGACTTGTATTTCAGGAGGAATTGCCATTTATATGTTTGAATCGCAAAAATCCAAAAATTTACAAATTGTCGAATTTAAGACAAAATAAATTAAGAACCCCTTACTCCAAAGCTATAACAGCTGTTAAAAATCCGGAACACCATATATTAATAATGCAACCATTCCTAAAAATATAAAAATCACTTATTTGTGACTTGTATTTCAGGAGGAATGCCATTTATATGTTTGAGAACCGCAAAAATCAAAAATTTCAAAATTTTTTAATTTGACAAAATAAGTTGAAGAAGAATTACTGCAATAATATTGCAGAAATTAAAAATCCGAAGAAAAATATTATTTTTCACAGAAAAACTTCTAAAAATATAAAATCACTTTCTAGGACTTGTATTTCAGGAGGAATCGCCATATGATTGAATCGCAAAAATCCAAAAATCTTCAAATTTTCAAATTTTAGACCAAAATTAATTGAGAACTTACTCCAAAAGTATAACACCTATTAAAAAATCGAAGACACACTAGTATTCCTCACACACGTAAAAACCTTTCTAAAAATATCAAAACCCCTTTTCTAGGAACATGTATTCAGAAAATGGGCCATTTATACTGTTTGAATCGCAAAATTAAAAATTTACAAAATTCCAATTTAGACAAATTTTTTTTTGAGAAACTGTTATTCCAAAAGTATAACAGCTATAAAATCGAAGACACCATCAGTATTCCTCATTACAAATCCTTTCTAAAATATTAAAAATCACTTTCTTGACTTAGAATAGAAGAGAAAGGAAACAAGATGTTTGAACAATCCAAAATGCGAAAATGTTACAAATTTTCAAATTTTAAACAAAAATATAATTTAAACTTGTACTCCAAAAGTATAACAGCTTTTAAAAATTCGAAGACACCATAAGTATTCCTCACACAAAAACCTTTCTATAAATATATAAATCACTTTTCTAGGACTTGTATTTAAGGATTTGCCACTTATATGTGCTTGAATCGCAAAATTCCAAAATTTTAAAAATTTACAATTAGACAAAAATAATGAGAACTTGTTACTCAAAAGTTAACAGCTATAAAATCGAAGACCCATAGTATTTTCCTCACAGAAAAACCTTTCTAAAAAATAACAAATCCACCTTTCTAGGACTTGATCTTCAGCAGGAATGCCATTATAGTTGAATTCGCAAAAATCCAAAAATTTAAAAATTTACAAATTTAGACAAAAATTAATTGAGAACTTGTTACTCCAAAAGTTATAACAGCTATTAAAAATTCCGAAGCCATAGTATTCCTCACAGAATAACCTTTTATCTAAAATTATTAAAAATCAAACTTTCTAGGACTTGTATTTCAGGAAGAAATTGGCATTTATATGTTTGAATCGCCAAAAATCCAAAAATTTACAAATTCCAAATTTGGACAAAAAATTAATTAAGAGCCTGTTCTCCAAAAGTATAAGTATTAAAAACCGAAGACACCATATATTCCTCACACAAAAAACCTTTCTAAAAAATATAAAAATCACTTCTTTACGACTTGTATTTCAGGAGATGGCCATTTATGATGTTTGAATCGCAAAAATCCAAATTAAAAATTTCCAATTTTAGACCAAAATTAATGAAGAAACTGTTACTCCAAAAGTATAACAGCTGTTAAAAATGCAAAGACACCATAGTATCCTCACAAAAAACTTCTAAAATATTAAAAAATCACTTAAATTCTCTTGTATTTCAGGAGGAATGGCATTTATATGTTTGAATCGCAAAAAATCAAAAATTTACAAATTTCCAAATTTTAGACAAAGATAATTGAGAAACTTGTTACTCACAAAAGTTATACAGCTATAAAATCCGAAGACACCATAATTTATCTCTTCACAGAAAAAACCTTTTAGAAATATAAAAAATCCCTTTATGTAATGGATTATTGATAGAATGGTCCACGGTTCGAATCGCAAAAAATTCAAAATTAGCAATTTTAGTGTTATTTTTTTCTCTTTCCTTCCTTTTAACAGCACATCCTTTTACCACGCTATTTTTGTTTAAGTGAAATTTTCA
>JABUQX010112736.1:50000-52489 GCA_015478945.1 Trachelipus rathkii | reverse complement strand
TATTATATATATATATATAATATATATATATATATAAATATATTATATATTATTATATAATATTATAGATATATATATAATAATATATATGTATATATTTATATATATATATATTATATAATATATTATATATATATTATATATTATATTATATATATATATATATGATATATATATTATAATTATATATATTATACTATATTAATAAGTATAATAAATTGATATTATTATATTATTATATATAATATATATATATATATAATATATACCGCCCACCGGGGGAATAATGATAGAGGGATTGGCTAACGTACTTGAAGAGGCTGCTTCAATCTTTCGTGGGGATCCTAGGTATGAAAAGTTCCCCTTTCCGAATAGGGCAATGATAGTGAGGTGTAACCTTTTAATATTATTATATATACTATATTATATATTATATTATATATAGTATAATATCATTTCACTAATCAAAACCTTAAAAAAAAAACTCCCCAGCTTCAAGCCCCCTACAACATTTCTAACCTTCACATTAAACACAAATCACCAACGTGGATTCAAAAAATTCCACTTATTGAGCTAGATCCAATTTTGTGCCTGGGACGGGCCCCAGTTTTCACCCCACCTAAAAATGGAAATAAAATTCGGAATTTTCAGGCGATTTTGACTACATAAATTCAGCCAAAATGTAGCTTTTTCTGCACTCTAAAACGTTGATTTCCAGGGTGTTTTTCTGTCTGTAGTCATTCTTTCATAATTTTTCAATTTTCAATTTTCATGTTTTTGACATTCTTCGTAATATCTTCCAGAATTTTTTCCGAAATGACTTCAAACTTGAAATATTCATAAAGATAGGTCCATTATCTAAATTAGTAACAAAGTACTTTTTTCGATTTTTTTGAGTTTTGTGCTCAGCGTTGTCCAATTTCAAACCCATTTTTTTTTTGGATTTGAAATGTGTAAAAAATTGCGATAATTTTTTTCTGTTCGGGCGAGTGGATAAAATTTTCAGTGCTTATGTAGTCAGGGGAAGATGCACATTTTTTTACTATTAAATCATTTCTTTGTATATGCATTAGTTTTTGATTTGTTCTTGGAACAATTTCAAAAAAAAAATTTTGGGAGTATAACAAAAATTATCTAAGTAAAAAAGATGCATCTTGCCCGATTACATATGCCCTGAAAATTCATTCACTTCGCCCAGAAAACAAATTATTGCAATTTTTCATTTCAAATCCAAAAAAAAAAATGGGGTTTGGAATTGGACAACGCTGAGCACAAAAACTCAAAAACAAAAAAGTCTTCTCTACTATTTTAAGATAATGACCTATCTATTGCATATTTTCAAGTTTGAAGGTCATTTCGGAAAAATTTCTGGAAGTTGATACGAAAAATGTAAATACTATGAAATGAAATTGAAAAATTATGAAAGAAATGACTACAGACACAGAAAAACCAGAAAATCAACGTTTTAGAAGTGCAAAAAAAGCTTACATTTTGGTGTTTTATTGTCAAAATCGGCTGAATCCGAATAGGATCTTTATGTCCATTTCTTAGGTGGGGTGAAACAACTGGGCCCGTCCCAGGCACAAAATTGGATCTAGCCCTTCACCTCAACAGCTCTAGCAAACATCACACAAAACATCATTAACGGATTAAACAAAACTCCATCCCACAGAACAATACTTCTAGCTATCGACATTAGTGAAGCCTTCTGCACAGTACCCAGACATATATTCATCCAAAAAATCCTAAACTGACCCATTCCTAACAATTATATAAAAAAAATTGTTAGCTAATTTCATATCTTTGGACGCAAATGATAGGTATTCCAGCAAATTCCATCAAATCTCAAAAAACCATAAAAATTTAAGAAACTGGAGTCTCTCAGGGAAAAATTCTGTCTCCATTCCTGTTTAACCCCTTTTCAGCTGACATCCTCACCCCCAACTTCTAGGGTGCCCTCCACTCACCCCTACCGAACACTCCATCAGATTTCCTCCCTGAGAGACCTGTGGCTCTGCAGGGTGGAGGTCTCTGGGTTTCTCGAGATGACAAAGGGCCCCCCTCACCAAATATATATAATATATATATAATGATATATAGTATTATAATATAATATTATATATATTATATATATTTTAATATTATATATTATAATATATATATATATATAATATATATTATACATATATATATATATATATATATTATATATATATATATATATATATATATATATATTATATATATATATAATATAATATATATATATATAGTATATATAGATATATATATATATTATATATAAATATATATATATATATATTATATATATATATATATATATATATATAGTATATACTATATATACTATATATATTATATATATATATTATATATAATATAATATATATATGTACTAACCTAACTAGTTAAGTACAGGGATATAAGAAAAGATTGTCACTTTTACATGTTATTTCTTTAAATTGTAT
>JABUQX010112736.1:42500-45000 GCA_015478945.1 Trachelipus rathkii | reverse complement strand
TTTTCGAAGGGAAAGTTACTTATGTTATAACCTATGCACTTAACTTTTCGTATGGGAAGTTAGTTATATTATAACCTTACATACGTAATTTTATGTAGGGAAAGTTTCTTTGTTATAACCTATGCTCTTAAAATTTTTGTAGGTGATGTTACACATGCTATATCCTCTATACTTATATAACTTTCCTTCGTATGGAACTTTGGATAAAAATTAACTTAAAAAGGAATTTTAAAACTTTCTAAAACGCAAACTTATTAACAATAATAAATGTAAAATACGAAATGTAAATGTAAATTAATTCTTCTTTCTTTAGCATATAAATTCAAAACAAATATGAAAGCTAAAAAAAATTTTTTTTTTTTTTTTTTTAATAAATAAAAAGTTCCTACCTCAGTGATATAGAAATATTCTAGTAGGGGAACCTCTCTAGGTAATTGGTACCTTGGATCCGGACGAAGGTTAGGATCAAACATTTAATAATGAGTTCAGAAAAGAGTTTGAATATATTCGTTTTTTTTTATACATAATTTTTTTTTCAGTATTCGTTTTTTTTTCTTTCAATATTTTTCCTTCAACATTTGTGGTCATATATATGAATTAAAATAATGTTTTTATTTTTAAGCTGAGAAAATTTCAATGTTATAAATTTGTTCCTTAAGCGAAGATACTAACTAATCAAAATTTGTGATGCTAAGAGAGGATGAAATTGTATTGTAATAACTGGTGCATTATTTGTGAATTTATGCTAATGATTGCTATTGAAGCATCGGTCTGATTGGTAAATTTGAATGTTTCTCATTATTCTCATTAAAGAAGTGAAACATTTGGATTTAATATGCGATGATGTTTTACAAAGATTTATAACCAAAATTAAGAATTGATTTATTTTTCTTTTAAATGTAAATTTTGACTAGTTTTTTTTTTTTTTTTTTTTTTTTATGTGTTTAAACTGTTTATATAGTACTTTTTACTTAAATTAATGAAGATGCTAGCTAGGAGGTGGATATTTTAATCCATTCTATAATATATATATATATATATATATATATATATATATATATATATATATGTATATAAAATAGAGAATTTATATAATATATATATATATATATATATATATATATATATATATATATATATATATATATATTAAGGAACTTTTGGCTCGCCTTAGAGCGGGTTCCCTCTCAGTTATGGGTTCGGATCCTCGTTCGGCTACGTGAACGGACATGAAAAAATTGCCGTCAGTAGATTTTCTGTAATATTTACGCATTGCAGTTTGCGGCATAATGTGTTACTAATCTCAACACACACATATCAAAAGCAAACGCAACACATTCAACAAACAATCTGTTCATACGTCGCTCTTCTCATAGCTACTCGCATTGGAAGGCCGCGTATTAGGACGCGAACCCATGCCCGCGGTGGCAAGCACTTTGACTGCGTTGAGTTGAGACAGGACTTGCTATCGGGCCTCAATATCCTTGCACTTTACCACTTGGTCAGGAACCATACAAATACTTTCCCTGACCAATTTCCGATCTCGGGATTGAGGTTATGTGAGAATGACATGATATATATATATATATATATATATATATATATATATATATATATATATATATATATATATATTATATATATATATATATATATATATATATATATATATATATATATATATACCTTAGACCTAGAGAAGTAGCCGACGCTATCCTTCAAGTTATTGAAGAGCGCAAGCCTGGAGCCGCATTGGTTATCGTACCCGAAGCGAAACCATTTTATGTGACCCCTTCACTTTTGATGGAATATTCTTAAGGAATCGTGGAACGTGTGGACAGTGGAAATTCTTGGCCTGCAGAACAGATATGTCACTGATGAAAATTTGAGTATTTTCTTGTTCTGAGAAATTGTCAGTTGAAGTATAAAATTTTTTGACTCGTTAAATAGGAATAAATTTTAATTAATATTTTGATATATGAATCTTGTTATCAATTTTAATAAAAAATATTTTTAATTAATTTATTTTTATCATCAAACATTGAAGTTTAATTGGTGTAAAAATTTATATTTTGAAATTGATGGTTGAATTATTTAGCTGAAAAGATTTTAAAAAAAGAATTGCATCTTCAAGTCCTCCAAAGCTGCTCTGAAAATTATGAACTAAGTTTTTTCCCCCAAAGAAAGGTTTTCTTATTTTTTTTGTTGTTTTTTTTTAGTTTCCCTCCAATATTATCAAGATAATAAAGCAATAAATGTACTATTTAAAAATTTTGTATATGCAATTAAAAATCAGAAAATTTAATCTTTTAAATTAACATTTTAAACTTTACTGCTAATATCACTGCATATTAACTCAGTAATCAGTATCAGTAAGAGTATTATCCCTTGAATTTAAATGTCTGTAAATTTGTACAAGCATTTCAGCCTTTTCTCAATCGATTCTGAATTTCCTGGAGAGTAATGTAGTTGATGCAAAAAACGGTCAAAATCGAAAAGG
>JABUQX010112736.1:20000-22500 GCA_015478945.1 Trachelipus rathkii | reverse complement strand
GGCAAAGAGAGAGGCAGAAATTAATTTAGCAAGGAATAGTAATAAGAACCTGAAGAAGTTTTTTAGCTTTTATAAATTTAAAAGTAAGAATAGAACAATTGGTCCAATTAAAATTGATGAAAATTTAGTGAGTTCAGATAAGGAGTTGGTCAACATTTTCAATGCTTATTTTGCTTCAGTGTTTACAGAGGAAAGATTAGATAATAGTTTGGAGACTAATAGCTCTTGTATGCATGTAACAAATAGACTTACAGAATTTGAATTTGATGTAAAAGATATTAAACGTTTATTAGACCATATTGATCCAGGTAAAGCTGCAGGGCCTGATGGTATATATGGTAGAATTCTGAAGGAGGGTAGTACCAGCATTGCAAAGGCACTGTATTTGATTTTTAAGCGATCTATAACATTTGGTGAGGTACCAGATGACTGGAAAACAGCATATGTTGTGCCTTTTTATAAGAAAGGTAGTAAGGAAGATTTTGGAAATTATAGGCCAGTTAGCTTAACATCTCTGGTGGTAAAGGTTCTGGAAAAGTTAATGAAAGGTCATATAGAGAAATATTTAGAAGATATCAAGGTATTGTATGACTCCCAGCACGGTTTCAGAAAGGGTAGGTCATGTCAGACAAACCTTTTAGAATTTATGGAATACATTACTGACTGCATTGACCGAGGAGATCCAGTTGATATTGTATATTTAGACTTTAGCAAAGCTTTTGATAAGGTTCCCCACATAAGGCTGATGAAAAGTTATTGCAATGTGGTATAGGTGGAGTGGTACATGGTTGGATTAAAGAGTGGTTGCGAAATAGAAAACAGTGTGTACAACTAAATGGCAATAAATCATCATGGGAAATAGTGAAGAGTGGTGTCCCACAGGGTTCAGAGCTGGGGCCACTATTGTTCCATATATATAAATGATTTAGACCAGGGACTTAAATGCAAGGTTTCTAAGTTTGCAGATGATACCAAAGTGGTCACCACAGTTAGGAATAGTGAAGGATGTATAAAGATTCAAAATGATCTTGATAAACTTCTTGGGTGGGCAGAAAAGTGGCAAATGAATTTTAATAGTAAAAAGTGTAAGGTTCTTCACCTAGGTTACTCAAATAAAAGTTTTAACTACGATATGAATGGGATTGGCTTGAGTCTTTGGATCAAGAAAGAAAAGATTTAGGTGTGATTATAAGCCAGTAATTTGAAGTAGCTAATCAGTGTTTGGAAGCAAGGAATAAAGCTAATAAGATGCTGGGCATAATAAATCGCAATGTTGTTTAAAAGAGCAAGGAAGTTATAAGTAAATTGTATAATAGCTATTTTAGGCCAGTAATAGAGTATTGTGCACAAGTTTGGGCCCCTTATTTAAAAGACTTAATATGCTAGAGCGAGTGCAACGTAGGGCAACAAGGATGATTTCTGGGTTTGAGGGTAAGAGCTATGAGGAGAGGCTGAAGGAGTTAGGAATGTTTTCTGTAGAAAGGCGATTTCTCAGAGGGGACATGATACAAGTCTACAAAATATTTACATCTATTGATAATACAGAGACCAATAAATTTTTCATAGTAGAGCATGGACAGGTGACCAGGGGGCATAATAAGAAAATTAAGAAGAAAGCATGCCATCTTGATATAAGAAAGCATTCACATTCAGTAATAGGGTTGTTAAAATTTTGGAGATGGTCTACCACAGGAGGGGTTGTTGAGTGTGACTCGATTGCAACATTTAAAAGGGTTGGATAGGTATATGGATGGGTTGGGTATCATATAATATATTTAGACGAAGACAAAAATTGGCTGGTTTTTAGTTACAGTAGTTATTAATGTTAGACTGCATGTGTGACCATAACTTAATTATTAATGCATGTGGATGGTTTGGGTATCATATATATATATATATATATATATATATATATATATATATATATATGTCTAAACTTATATATATATATATATATATATATATATATATATATATATATATATATATATATATATATATATATATATATATATATATATATATATATATATATATATATATATATATTTTTTTTTTTCTATATACTATATTTATATATATATATAAAATATATATTTGTATCTTATCATTATTTTAACTAAGCCAAATTGGCTAAGCATGTGGATGGTTTTTGGGTATCAGTATTATATATATATATATATATATATACCTATAGATATATAGCATATAGCTACCTTTCTCTGATAGAAATAAACCCCTACAAGCTAGCTTAAAAGCTGTAGCCTATTTGCTATATATATATATATATCATTAGTTTTGACTAAGCCAAATTGGTGGATTTGTAGTTACAGTAATTTGACAAGCCCTAGGGTGCTTTGTGGATTTGCATGAGCATGTTTGGTTAGTGGGTTGACAGGGACAGTCTCGACAGGCCCATGTGGCTTCTTACTGTCTCTATATTCTTAATGTCTTACAAATATACATCTTGGTGAAATCGTTCACCCTCTTCTTCCCTCAT
>JABUQX010112735.1:40000-42447 GCA_015478945.1 Trachelipus rathkii | reverse complement strand
AATGTGTCCAAGAAAGCTTTTAGGGTGGATTTTCTGACTGCGATAAGTTCTCAATAATTAATGGTACTGAGGGGGTTGGTAAGGCTGGGCTTCTTTTCGACTTTTTATTGTCATGGTTTCTATCTACTGCGCTTTTCTTTTTTCCGATGGCTCGTTAACGCACCTTACTCTCACCAAATTCTTGGAAAAGAAAGGAAGAAAGAGGAAGAAGAAAGAAGAAGAATATATATATTTATATATATATATATATTATTATATATATATATACTATTTAATAATATATATATATAAATATATATTATAATATATATATATAATTATATATATATATAATAAATTATATATAATATATATATTATATATTAGATATATATATATATAGTATATATATATAATATATTATATATATATATATATATATATATTATATATATTATTATATGTTATTTTGTTTGGTTAAAAAAAATAAAAAATAAAATTTAAATTTAAATTTAAAAAATTAGGTTACATAGAACATATAAGGTGGTCACACTTTTTTGTCTGGTGCATGCATAGAAACCATGCATTTAGATGAACTTGTTCCTGACTGGAAGAGAAGATTGCCCCAATCAAAACTCCAGTTACAGAAGATGGATTCTCTTTTTTTAACTGAAAGAGTAGTATTCCTTATTCCTAATATACCTGTTGTATGGTGTGAAAATATGTTTGAATTATTTAATGCTGTGGACTGAAATTTCTTTAGAATAAATTTTGAAAATTCTTTAAAGCTTTGATTAGATTTTGAGTTTTGACCAAACAATGTGAAAGATAGAACTTTAAAAAATTTTATAATTTGGTGTAGAGTTTTGGTGTATGTAGAGGAAACTGATGAGTTTGTTAACAGAAAATCTGTTGCGAGAGCTTTGAAAGGTTAAAAAAGAGATGATGATGAAGAATGATTATTGTTAGGTAACAAAAAAATTCAAAGGTGAGAAGAAAATGAGCAATAATAAATTGCCGGATTCTTAGTTAATTATGCTGCCTTTTGCAAAAATCTGTTGGGCCGGAGGAATGTTCATTTGGAGTACTGTTGTTTAAAGTTTTAGTTGAAAATATTTTGAAATGAAGGTGACATAATTTGCGTATATCTTAAACATTGTGTATTTGTTAGCTAGTTTGCATATAGTTTAGTATGATAAAGAAAAAGCGTTTAGAGCAAAGTAAGTTTGAATGATAAGAAATCTTGAGAAGAATGAGGAATTGTGTATTTGTTTGATATATTTAATATAAAATTGTTTTCTACTTGGTTAAAGTATGTGAGGAATTTTACTTAATTAGGCAGCTGCGTTGGAAAAATACTGTTCGACCTGGTTGCACCTATATTGACCCTTTGGGAAAATGTATACAAGTATTGTGCCATTGATTTTTTGGGAATCGAATGAATGAGATACGCTTTTAAATTATAAGAAAATATAAGAATTTTTTCTCCATGTGGTATAAAAGTGAGGGTTGAAATTTTTGAAAGACCTTTAAAATTGATTTGCAGTAAATTAACTTAGAGAGAGCAGAGAGAGAGGAGAGAGAGAGAGAGGAGAGACGAGAGAGAGAGAGAAGAGAGGAGAGAGAAGAGAGAGAGAGAGAGAGCAGAGAGAGAGAGAGTGAGAGAGAGACAGGAGAGAGAGAGAGAGAGAGAGGAGAAGAGAGAGGAGGAGAGAGTGAGTGCGTGAGTTACAAACTGACTGAGAAAGTGAGTGAGTGAGGTGGAGTCACGTGAGTCTCAATGCAGAGGAATGGTGAGGGATGGGAGGGGGGTGAGGGTGATGAGAGGTGGTGGAAGTGAGATGTGATGGAAGTGTGAGTGAGTGAATGAGTGAGTGAGTGGTGAGTGACGTGAGTGAGTGAGTGAAGTGACAGTGAGTGGAGGAGTGAGTGAGCTGAGTGATGGTAGTGAGTGAGTGAGTGAGGTGAGTGAGGTGAGTAAGTGAGTGAGTGAGTGAGTGAGTGAGGAGAGTGAGTGATGTGAGTGAGTGAGTGAGTGACTGTGAGTGAGTGATGTGAGTGAGTGAGGTGAGTGAGTGAGTGAGTGAGTGAGTGAGGAGTGAGTGAGTGAGTGAGTGAGTGAGGAGAGTCCGTGGTGAGTGAGTGCGTGAGTGAGTGAGTGAGTGAGTGAGTGAGTGAGTGAGTGAAGTGAGTGAGTGAGTGAGTGGGTGAGTAGTGATTGAGTGAGTGAGTGAGTGAGTGAGTGAGTGAATGAGTGAGTGAGTGAGTGATGTAAGGTTATGGTAGTGAGTGAGTGAGTGACGTGAGTGAGTGACGTGAGTGAGGTGAGTGAGTGAGTGAGTGAGTGATGGAGTGAGTGAGTGAGTGAGTGAGTGAGTGGGTGAGTGAGGTGAGTGAGCTGAGTGAGTGAGTGAGTGAGTGGAGTGAGTGAGTAGTGGGAGTTGAAAGTGGAGTGAGTGAGTGAGTGA
>JABUQX010112735.1:30000-37500 GCA_015478945.1 Trachelipus rathkii | reverse complement strand
TTCATTTAAAGCAATACAAATTAATTATTTATTAACAGGTATGCCAATGTATAATCATGGAAATCAAGTTGTTAGACTCGGCCATTTTGTTCGGTGGCTTTCAGAAATGCTGAAAATCTTGGTGTTGAAGTGTATCCAGGTACCCCGGCTCTGAAATTTCTATACAATTGAAGATGGCTCTGTAAATGGCCATAGCAACAGCTGACTGTGGTATTCGCTTAAAGACAGGTTCTCCAAAAGTAAAAATTATACACATCAATTATGATAGTAAATAATTCAATTTGTAGATCAAACTTTCAAGTATAATTTTTTTTTCAGTTGATCGCTCTGTAATTATTATTTGTATTCATTTTTTAAATTTCTTTCAAAGGATATATTCGCGAGAGGGATGGCAATCAAAGCAAAATTCACAGTTTTCGCGGAGGGTTGTCACGGACACTTGGCAAAACAACTTTATTAAAAAAATTTAACCTTCGTGAAAATTGTCAACCTCAAACGTATGGTATAGGTTTAAAAGATTGTGGGAAATACAACCGTGAAAATCATAAACCGGGGAAGAGTGAGCACACCATTGGATGGCCCTTTTGGGACAGGTTTGCATTTATTATTATTATTATTATTATTTTATTATTATTATTATTATTATTATTATTATTATATTATATTATTATGTATTATTATTATTATTATTATATTATATTATTATTATTATTTATTATTTATTGTTATTATTATTTATTTATTATTATATTATTTTATTATTATTATTATTATTATTATTATTATTTATTATTATTATTATTTATTATTATTATATTGATTTATTTGTTTATTAGAAATTTTATATCAGCTTCTAGTTATTGTTATTGTTATTTGTTATTAGAAATTTTTATCATTCTTATTTAATGTGAGATTTGCAAGCCCTTTTTTCCAATTCCTAAAGGTATCAAACCGCTTCATTGATTATATTTTTAAGGAACTATTCTAGAATAAAATAGAACAGCTGCTTTCTGAACTTTTTATCTAATATTTTGCCTGGCCACCTCAGGCCTCATCAGAGACGAGTTCTAGACTAATTTAACAACTGTTGAAACAAATACATATTAAATATTAAAAAATATAAATGTGAAGATAAAAAATTAGTTTATAACTAACGTTTAAATCTAAAATCTTAAGTTAATAATTATATCAATAGAGAGAGTTTATCTAGCCAAACCTAAAAAATGTTCAAAAATTTTTCCATTTCATTGTACTTGATGTTGATAATTGGCTTGTGCATTTTTAAGAGCGGACTCAGCCTAGCCTCAATTTTCAAAAAAATTTTACTGCTCTGTGTAGTATGGTTAAAATTTAGGAAAATGCGGAGATTGGGGCTTTGGGGCGTTCCGTGATCGTTTTTTTCAAGTGTTCAAAGATCTTACTAGGCCTGTATATATGTTGTGAGACACGAAGTTTGAGAGAATTAGTAGTATACCCGATGTATGAGGCATTACAGCAATCTTTATTACAGTGAAATTGGTATACTACATGGTTCACATTCTCCTTAGTCCCACTAGTTCTTTCAGAAAGCACAGAAGAAAGTTTCAATGGCTGATCGTAACATCTAAGTTTTATTCCTTTAGCGTTAGATTTGGACTTGATGTGATATTGAATTATTTTCTGTAACCTGATATTTTCATAATTAAAATCTATCTATCATTTGCGATCTAAAAGGGAAATTTCAAGCTATCCCTAATCTTGCTTTTTTCTTCTGAGAATTTTTTTATTTTATAAAAAATTTTTAATGATTTATCTAGTACACAGAAAAAGTTATTATTAAAAGATTCAGAATTTGATTCTTGAGAGCTCTGTGTCAAAAAATTTCCAGTCAGAGCAAATGCGGTACGCTCTATGCAGTAAAGTTTTAATTTGTGCGATTTTGTTAGTAAGGGGTAAATGTGAACTGAAATTAGTGTATAGGCCTTTGTCAGTAGGTTTGACGTAAATATTTGTGGTGAGGGCTCCACTTGGATCAAAGGAGATGTTAACGTCTAAGAAATGGAAGGAATTATTTTCAGATTTTTCAAAAGTAAAATTTAGGACACTTAAATTTTGGAGTTCATCAATAAAGAGCTTAACATCTTCATCACGTTTGAAGACCACGAAGGTGTCATCAACATATCGTATATATAGTCTGGGATTGAAAGATTTATTTTTGCTTAATACTAAGTTTTCAATATGCGACATGTAGAAGTCAGCGAACGTTGGTCCAAGCGGGGAACCCATGGAAACACCATCCACCTGAATATATGTTTTTCCATCGAATTCGAAAGGAGTCACAGTAGTGCATTTGGTTAAGAGATTTTTTAAAACAGATTTATCAATGTTGGGAAGTAATGAAGGATGGTTGTAAGTTCTGTAATATTATCTCAATTGTATCTTTCACAGGTACGTTTGTGAATAAGCTTTCAACATCTAAAGAATAAATCTTGTCATGTGGTGTTAAATTTTCAAGATCTAATTTAAGTAAAAATTATTATTAATTATAATAATAATAATTATTATTATTATTATTATTATTATTATTATTATTATTATTATTATTATTATTATTATTATTATTATTATTATATTAGAAGCCCATTTCTCGTCATTGTATTTTTTTATATTGCTATTTTTTTAATAAGTACTATGTAATAAATACCATGGACAGAATAAAGTATTTTTGATTTTAATTTGATTATTATTATTATTATTATTATTATTATTATTATAATTATTATTATTATTATAATTATTATTATTATTATTATTATTATTTTAAAAGGCACACTTATGGTGGTTCCTTCCTCTATCATTTGAATGAAGATCCTCCGTTAGTGGCGATTGGATTTGTTGTTGGATTGGGTTATTCGAATCCTTACATGAATCCATTTAAGGAATTCCAGAGACTTAAACATCATCCATCCATTGAGAAGACGCTCAGAGGAGGAACAAGGTTTTATTATTATTATTTATTATTATTATTATTATTATTATTATTATTATTATTATTATTATTTAGTGATGTAACAGGATTTGGCTCTGACTCTGGGCTGAATGTGGGGAAATTTCAAGAAACTTAGACTCTGGCAAGCCAGATTTCCCTTTAAAGAATTTAAGAAATTATTACTGCTATACCTGTTATACCATCCCTTTTTTGATCACCTATCCAACCATTTGGATCACCCAACACAATCGATCTAAAGCTCCTACTCACCCCATCCAGAACATCATTCAGATTACCCCAGAAAATCTCACTCTCTTCAACATTACCTTCAGATGGACCATATGTCACAACCACACATACCTTGATCTATTCAAACTTAAATTTAACCATTAGAATTCTAGTACTCACTCAAATAAAATCTACCATAGCTCTGTGCCACAGGTCACTCATCATAATTGCAACTCCTTCTCTCCCCCTCTCATTCCTTTCCACACCAGCACATACACATTTCACACCACACCACACCACTCATTTTCACCGTTCTTTCATCTTTGTTTGTCACAGCGAGCAATCAAATCAATATATATTATAATATATAATATATATATGATATATATATATATATATACTATATATATATATATTATAAATATTTATATATATAGATATATAAGATATATATATATTATATATATATATATATATATATATATATATATATATTATATATATTTATATATATATATATATATACTATATATATATATATAATATATATATGGATATCTATATATAGAGATGTATTAGTGCCATTGTTTATATATATATATATATATATATATATATATATTAGTGATGGGACGATTAATCGTCATCGTCATCGGCAAAAATCGGCATATTTTTTTTACATCGTCATCGTCATCGGCAAATTTTCGCCGATTATTTTGCCGATTAAATTGAACAAATATTAAGAATTTTGAATAATATTTAAAATTTTAAAACCAATAATAATAATAATAATAATAATAATTAATAATAATAATAATATAATTAATTTTATAATATATATATATATATATATATATATATCATATATATATATATAATTATTTATTATAATATATATATATATATATATATATATATTATATATAATATATATATATATATATATATATATATATATATATTATATATAGTATATATATATATACACCTATTTTTGGCTTATGGTATGTATGACATTCAGTGCCTAATGGTTCGCCTTTCTGTTATGCGT
The DNA here is from genome assembly GCA_015478945.1 of Trachelipus rathkii. Taxonomy (NCBI): domain Eukaryota; kingdom Metazoa; phylum Arthropoda; class Malacostraca; order Isopoda; family Trachelipodidae; genus Trachelipus; species Trachelipus rathkii. The sequence continues at coordinate 33,253 of JABUQX010112735.1, read as the reverse complement.
TCATATCCACACGTCCATCTCCAGGACAACAATATCATATACACATATTTATATCCACACCCCTCTTCTAGACAACAACTTTTTACAGACATCCCTATCCCTTATTATCCATACGTGTAGGAGAAAAATTTCCCCACATCGTCATTGTCCTGCCGTGTTCGTAGAAGGTGGACTAAGAGACGTGTAGTTAGGGGTGGCTGCCTACTACCACTTATCTTTTTGCAGGAATGCTAATGCATTGCCTCGGAGAACGGTCTGATCGCAGTAAGGCGCCCTTCTTTATCCTTCGGCGAAAATTGTATGAATCGTATCTGTATATGAAATTTCAGAGGAATAAATGTTAAGGAGATGAGGAGAGAGTGATGGATGTATTTTAGAAAGGGCAAATTTGATTGCTCGCTGTGACTGAAAACAAAATGAAAGGAAACGGTGAAAATGATTGGTGTGGTGCTGAAAGTGTGTGTATTTTGTGGAAAGGAATGATGGGGGGGGGATAGAAGGATTTGCCATTCTGATGAGTGAGTTGTGGTAGATAGCTATGGTAGATTTTGTGTGTGTGAGTACTAGAATTTCTAAAGGTTAGATTTAAGTTGAAAAAATTTCAAAATTGTGTGTTGCGACAATGATCCATCTGAGGGTAAATGTTGGAAAATGAGTACGATTTTTCTGGGATAATCTGAATGATGTTTGGATGGGGATAGGAGATTTCAGTTCATTTTGCCACATATCTGCCCATTCAAGGATTTTTTTACAGTTGTCACACCACTCACGGCAGAGCCCTATTTCAAGGGAGCGGGGTGTATTATCTCAAAAGTCACCCTCTAGCGCAAAATTCGCATATGAGCAACAGACCGCAGGCTTTAAAAGTGAGGGATTTAATTCCAGTAGCGAAATTACAGAAGATGGAGAGAATCCACAAAAAACAGGAGGTGGTTGGAAAAGAAGGAAGCACACAGCAAACTAGCAGGAGAGTTACCAATGTCAACACAATACTCTTGCGCAGATACAGCACCTATGGTGCTACGAGGGCGTCGTAAAGGTGTGGTACGCGAGTGATAAGTTCCCCGGAGCAACTTGGCGCTGCGCAGGTACCTATAGAGATAGAATAAAGCATAACATACAGCTCGCCAAAGATAGAGGATCAAGTGAACTGGAAAGTACAGAAACAGTTTATAAGCCTTTTTTGCCGTTGACTCGACCCTGTACAAAAGCCGGGCAAAAGGTTTTTCTCCCCCCCCCCCCCAGATATGAGAGCAGTATCCATGCAGGAGCGGATGAGACCTTTGATATAGCTGGAGCAACTGAGAAAGGGAGGAAAGTCTCACAGTCTAAACAGAACTTCCCAAGTTCTTTGGGGCCGCCCTAGCAACCGTTGTGATGTGAGGTTTCCAACACATTTTTTTTGTTCATGTTAAGCCAAGGATGTTTATATTGTCAAAAGGAGAGACGTCGAAAGAGAAGAGACAGGAAAGTTAGAAGGTATTTTGGAGAAGGAGATTTGTAAAAGTTGGGTTTTAAAGATTGAATTTCACAAAAATGCGGTTAGCCCACTGCGAGGAATAAAATCGGGAAAAGATTAAGACGAGAGGCAATCCTAGAAGTAAAAGTGGGTGTAGAATTGATATGAGTTAAAGAATGAAGGGTCGAGTCATCAGAATACGAGTGGATAGAGTTAGAGGTGCAGGTGAGAAGATCATTAATTCTTTCTTTCTTTCTTTCTTCACCTTCCTCTTTGCCCCAAGATTTGGGGGTAAGGTGCTGTACAAGCATCGGAAAGAAAAGCAGTAGGAGTACATGACAAACGTCGAAAAGAAAAGCCCAGCCTTACCGCCCCCCTCTGTACCATTACATTAGTGAGAGCTCGTCACAGACAGAAATCCACCCTAGGCATCATTAGGACCGCGACGGACCCTCACTATGGTAAATCGTCAATGTAAGGGTTCATCCCTTGGCCCAGGTGGGCCACAACCATGCCCCCCCCCATACAAAACCCCGCCATTCTCTCCTAATTATGCACCTTTTATTCTCGCCTCTGCCAAACTCACCATTTCTCTCCTTCAGACATTCGTTCACCGACTCAATCCACTTTCTCTTCCGGTCTCCCAGCCGGTCGGTTTCCCAACACACTCTCCACTAATACATCCGTTAACCAACCGACTTTCATTTCATCTTTCCCACATGACCAAACCATCTCCATACATACTTTCATTTATTTCTCTCATTTACCCCTCTTCACACCACACCACTCTCTATACGTTCATTCCTTACTTTATTAATTCTTTTCACACCTAGCATGCCCCTAAGATTGTCCATCTGAACACATTGAACTTTAGATCTATACTTCTTATTCCAGACCATAGTCTCACTACTATGCAATAACACAGGTAACAACATACCCTCATGTAAGACCCTAGCACACTCAAGACTTAGTCCCTTTACATTCACAACGATTTAATTGCACCAGCCACCTTCCTGCCATTCAACACTTTCCTACTACACACTCTGCATCATCCGTTCCCTTCTCATCCAACACATACCCTAAATATTTAAACTCAGACACTTGCTCCAGCTGCTCATCATCTAACATAACTTCACACTGAGGACTGTCCTCACTCACAACCATTAAGCCTTACTCTTATCTACAGTTACTTTCAAACCGCCCTCCTTTACATACCCCTGCCAAATTCTCTCAACCCAATCCTCTCAAACTCTCTTCAGATTCGCCACACAGAACCCACAAATCATCCGCATATAATAGGTAGGGCACCCTCCACTCATCTCCATTCTCTATCATTCTAACACCATTTCCTGCCATCCCCACCTCGAATTCTTTCATAACCCCATCCATATTTAAACAAATTGAATAACAAGGAGACATAACCACAACCCTGTCTCACTCGCTATTAATCCTTAAACCAATCACATTGACACCATTTATTCTTACACACGCTCACTATCGTCATACATACTTTGATTCCATTCAGAAAGCCTACCACCAACACCATATATCACTAATACTGTCATAAAGCTTCCCTATTAACTCTATCATACGCCTGTTGTAAACCCATAAAACCTAAATATCAATTTATTCTTCTTCCCCTTCATTTTCTCAATCATTTGTTTCAATGTTAAAGATTTGATCCACACATCCTCACCACTCCTAAACGCACCTTGTTCTTCACCAATTCAGTCCCTTCAGTCATTCTACGCACTCTTTCGACCAAAATACCAGCATATACCTTCCCTACAACAC
>JABUQX010112735.1:22500-25000 GCA_015478945.1 Trachelipus rathkii | reverse complement strand
TGGATAAGAGTAAGGTTATTTGTTGAGTAAGGACATCTCAGTGTGAAAAGTTATGTTAGTTATTGGTGGAGCAGCTGGAAACAAGTGTCTTTGAGTTTAAATATTTAGGGTATATGTTGGATGAGAAGGGAACGGACGATGCAGAGTGTAGTAGGAAAGTTGTGAATGGCAGGAAGGTGGCTGGTGCAATTAAATCGTTGGTGAATGTAAAGGGACTAAGTCTTGAGTGTGCTAGAGTCTTACAGAGCGTATGTTGTTACCTGTGGTATTGTATAGTAAGTAGTGAGATATGGTCTGGAATAAGAAGTATAGATCTAAAAGTTCCAATGTGTTCAGATGGACAATCTTAGGGGTGTTGCTAGGTGTGAAGAGAATTAATAAAATGAGGAATGACTTCTTAGAGAGTTGTGTGGTGTGAAGAAAGGGGTAAATGAGAGAATAAATGAAAGTATGTTGAGATGGTTTGGTCATATGGAAAGGATGAATGTTAGTCGGTTGGTTAAGCGAATGTTATAGCTGGCAGTGGTGTTGGGAACCGACGGCTGCCGAGACCGAAGAAAAAAAGGGATTAAAAGTCAGGTAAAGAATGTTTGAACGAGAGAAAAGGAGTGTGGTAGAGTCGAGAAGAAAGGTGTATAACAGGAGTGAATGGCGGGGTATTGTGAGGGGGTATGGTTGTGGCCCACCTGGGCCAAGGGATGAACCCTTACATTGACGACCTACCATAGTGAGGGTCCGTCGCTGTCCCATGAAGCTTTAGGGTGGATTTTCTGACTGCGACGAGTTCTCACTAATTAATGGTACTGAGGGGGCGGTAAGGCTGGGCTTTCTTTTCGGCTTATGTCATATTCTTTCTACTGCTTTTCTTTTCCGATGCTCGTTACGCACCTTTCTCCCATTCTTGGGAAAATAGAAGGAAGATAAAGAAGAAGATATATATATATATATATATATATATATAATATATATATTATCTTTTATAATATATATATATATATATATATAGATATATATTAATTATATATATATATATATATATATATAATATATATATTATTATTTATCCTTTGGGATGAGGTTGTATTAAGTAGGAGGGAGGTAGATTGGGTAGAGTGAAAAATTTTGAAGAATGGTAAATCGCATGTATATTGATGAAATTACTGGTGAAAATGATCAAGAACGGAGGCCCGAGATGGTGATTGATTGGATTTGGAAAGTTGTTGTTAATAAAGCGTTTATAGAGGTTATAGTTCCAAGGGATTGAGGAGAGCGGTATAGTACCCTTATATAAGGTAAGGAGAAAAGGGGAACTGTAGAAATTATAGGGAATAAGTTTATTGAGGTGTTTGTAGGGAAGGTATATGCTTGTATTTTGGTCGAAAGAGTGCGTTCGAGTGACTGAGACTGATTGGTGAAGAACAAGGTTGCGTTTTAGGGAGTGGTAGAGGATGTGTGATCAAATCTTTACATTGAAACAAATGATTGAGAAAATGAGGAGAAGAAGAATAAATATGATATTTAGGTTTTATGGATTGCAACAGGCGTATGATAGAGTTAATAGGAAGCGTTATGGCAGGTTGTTAGGATATTGGTGTTGGTGGTAGGCTTTCTGAATGGAATCAAAAGTATTTTTGACGATAGTGAAGCGTGTTGTAGAATAAAATGGTGCCAATGGTGATTGGTTTAGGATTAATAGCGGGAGTAAGACAGGGGTGTTATGTCTCCTTGGTCTTCAATTTGTATATGGATGGGGTTATGAAAGAATTCGAGGTGGGGATGGGAGGCAGGAAATGTGTTAGAATGATGAAGAATGAATGGAGATGAGTGGAGGGTCCCTACCTATTATATGCGGATGATTTGGTTTCTGTGTGGCGAATTCTGGAGAAGATTGGTAGAGAGATTGGGCAGGGTGTGTAAAAGGAGGGGCTTGAAAGTAAAAGTGGATAAGAGAAGGTTATGGTTGTGAGTGAGGGACAGTTCTCCAGTGTGAAGTTATGTTAGTTGGTGAGCAGCTAGAACAAGTGTCTGAGTTTTAAATATTTAGGGTATATGTTGGTATGAGAAGGGATACGTACGAATTGCAGAGTGTATAGCGAAAGGTTTGAATGGCAGGAGGTGGCTGGTGCAATTAAATCGTTGGTGAATGCAAAGGGACTTAGTCTTGAGTGTGCTAGGGTTATTATATGAGGGTATGTTGTTACCTGTTGTTATTTGTATGGTTAGTTGAGACTATGGTCTGCGATAAGAAGTATAAAGATTCTAAAAGTTCAAAGTGTTAGATGGAACAATCTTAGGGGTGTGCTAGGTGTGCGAAGAATTGATAAGAGAGGAATAAACGTATTAGAGAGTGGTGTGGTGCGAAGAAAGGGTAAAGGAGAATAAATGAAAGTATGTTGACATGGTTTGGTCATGTATGGAAAGGATGGATATTAGTCGGTTGGTTAAGCGGATGTATTAGTTGGTGAGTGTGTTGGGAACGACGGCTGGGAGACCGAGAGAA
>JABUQX010112735.1:10000-17500 GCA_015478945.1 Trachelipus rathkii | reverse complement strand
TTAACAAAAAATTATCTTAAAAATTGTTGTCTTCGATGTTTTTTAATGTTGTCCTGTTTCGTTTTTGAAGGAAAGGATTCGCAAAAGCTTAAGCCAGCAAAGGACAACAAAATTATTGAATACCCAAAAGCTGATGGCAAAATAAGTTTCGATCTACTGAGTTCAGTCGCCCTCACCGGCACTAATCACGATCACGATCAACCTTCGCATTTAACGCTTTTCAATGACGCTGTCCCAGTTGAAAAAAATCTGGGGATTTATGATGGTCCTGAAGGAAGATTTTGCCCAGCAGGTAGATATTACTGGTTTACTATAAGTAGAGTGAAATAAATGCATTTTATAACAGGAAGTCAATGAAAATGTTCCATTGCCAAATATGGAGGGAAAAATTGCTCCAAGAGAAAAGTTTTTTCAATCTAAATAAATAACATTTTTTCTCTTAACTATAGGAAATAAGTTTTTTTTTAATTAATGATTTAAACGTACAAATTATAATCCACATTACTCCTATTTTGGGCACAAAAGTATTTTGGTGACTCCAATTTTATTATATATATATATATATATATATATATATATATATATATATATATATATATATATATATATATATATATATATAATATATATATATATATATAAATATGTGAGAGTAGTAGTAGTAGTATATATATATATATATATATATATATATATATATATATATATATATTTTTATATTTAGACAAATATATTTATATATATATATATATATATATATATATATATATATATATATATATATATATTTATATAAAGGTGCATAATAGAGTGAATGGCGGGGTTTTGTGAGGAGTATGGTTCTAGCCCACCTGGGCCAGGATGAACCCTACACTTGACGATATGCCATAGTGAGGGTCCGTCGCGGTCCCGGAAGCCTAGGGTGGATTTTCTGACTGCGACGAGTTCCCACTAATAGGTATAAAAGGTTTTCTTTTCGACTTATGTCATATTCTTCACTACTTTTTTGTTTCCGGTGCATGTCACGCGCCTTACCCCCAGTCTTGGGGAAAAAAGGAAGATGATATATATATATATATATATAGTATATATATATATATATTATAAATATATGTATATATATATATATATATATATATATATATATATATATATATATATATATATATTTATATATGTAGTAACATATATATATATATATATATATATATATATATATATATATATATATATATATATATATATATATATATATATATATATATATATATATATATATATATATATATATATATATATATATATATATATATATATATATATATATCAGACCATAGTCTCACTACTATACATGGTATACCTAGTCTATACATACTATATACATAGTCTCACTACTGCTATAAGAGGTATAGATCTAAAGTACAGTGTGTTCAGATGGACAATCTTAGATGCGTGTTAGGTGTGAGAAGAATTGATAAAATGAGGAATGAACCTATTAGAGAGTTTTGTGATGTGAAGAAAGGGATAAATGAGAGAATAAATAGCACGTTGAGATGGTTTGGTCATGTGGAAAGGATGGATATTAGTTGGTTAAGCGGATGTATAGTGGTGAGTGTGTTGGGAATCGAAAGAAAAAGTGGATTGAGTCAGTAAAGTAATGCCTGGAAGAGAGGAATGAGTTTGGCAGAGGCGAGAAAAAGGTGCATAATAGGAGTGAATGGCGGGGTTTTTGTGAGGTGGTATGGTTGTGGCTCACTTAGGCCAAGGGATGAACCTCACATTGACGAGATGCCACAGTGATGGTCCGTCGCTGTCCCGTGAAGCTCTAGGGTGGATTTTCTGACTGCGACGAGTTCTCACTAATAGGCATAAAGGCGGTAAGGCTGGGCTTTTTTTCGACTTGCGTCATATTCTTCTACTATTTTTCTGTTTCCGGTGCATGTTACGCACCTTACTCCCAGTCGTGGGAAGAAAAGGTGTTAATCCACAGACAGAACTCCATTCTAGTAGTGCTCTTCACCTAAATTATAGCGAAACTCCATTTGTTACTGCAACCTGTCTTTCATCGCCTATATTACCAACTTCTCAAATAATCCAAAAGCAGCCCTTTATCCAATCTCCTGTTCAAAATGCCATCAACAACCCTACTCCAAGTACTAGTTTTCAATCGACTAACAATGAAATTAAGTTTGTTCTTCCAATGAAAAGCTTTGAGAGCATTTCCTGCAAAGACACTATGTCCTATACCCTCCCGACGAGTCCAAACTCACGTAAGAGGCCTGCGTCTATGTCCCCTAACCTGTCTCCCACCGTTACCCAATTTCCTGAAAAAGATGTTCCTAAACACAAAGAAAAATTAATCACTAAGCTAAAGATTATCCGCTAAAATACAAAACATCCGAATTTTTAAAGCAAAAAACACTCACTCCAAGTGTAAAAAATGCAATTCAGAAGAGACCTCGTCATAAGTCTTCCTGAGACAAAAGCAATGACTTCAAAAGATTGTACCCAAACAATCACAGCTATTGAACAACCCACCAACCAATTCTCTGATAGCTTGCAGGATTGTTCCAGCTCTTCCGAATCCGAATTTCCGAATTCAGCTCTTCCGAATTTCCTACCACAGCACTCCCTAAAGAATCCTATGCCTTAACGTTTGAAATGGAGCCTGATATGACGACCCCTCTCTAATGGTTCTCTTGCTTCCGAGAGAGATGAATGGAAAACCGTTCAACGTAAACAACGCAAGCGTTCTAAATCTGCTGGTGGCACGAAAAATTGTCCAGTTTTCCAAAATCACACACCTGATGGCTCGCTGACAAAGTCTTTAGCGTCAGACCGTAACCTAACGGATCCCATTTTGCATTCCAATATTGCAACCCCAACTTCTTTACAAAAAAGTGACACTTCCGGTGTCACCTTCTTACACTGCCTCCATGGAAACATCGAGATATTCTCCACCCATTTCTGAGACGCTGATATCGCTTCATTTCCTAAATATGAGCATTTTGGTTGTTCTTCCAATGACCAACCAAGTCTACACAATAAGATGAACTTGGTTGAACTAAACTTCCTTCGCATTCATAGCGAAGCCCCCACCCAAAACCGGTCGTACAACCCAAATCTGGTCGACTATTCTTACAATTAGTTGCTTCTCCTCGTCGAGACCCACGTCGCAGCCTTTCCTCCCAATCTGAATCTACTTCCAACATCACCCCTAGCCACATTCAGACAATTGCCTCAAAAAGACTATCCTCAAAATTCATAACAACATAACATGGCCACCTTCCTTCAATGGAATTGTCGTGGCTACTACTACAATTTTGAAGAACTTGTTCAACTAATAAACATATGTAAACCAAAGTGCATATCTTTGCAAGAACTTCGACTATTTCACCGTGACTTCTTCCAACAATCGGAATATAAATCGCCGATAACTTCTATAGAAAGAGGTGAAAATGATAGGAGAGGTGCAGGAATACTTATTCATAAATCTGTCCCCTATTCTCCATTCCCTTTGCAAACTAGACTTCATGCATTGGCAGCACGAATTTATCTGTCCACCGACCTTACTGTCTGCTCGATCTACTTGGCTTCGAGTAGCGAGTTTACCAAGGTCGATTAACTGATCTTTTTAAGCAGCTCCATACTCCGATTGTTATATTTGGAGATTTCAACCTTCGCCACCCATGATGGGCGATTCTGTCACCTGGTCTAAGATCCTTGTAGATCTTCTAATCCCCTTTTCCCTGGGATGCCTTAACACAGGACTCCCTACATACGAACGTTTAGATACACACACTTCTTCCTGTATCGATATTTCCTTCTGCTCTCATTCTGTTATGGATCGCTTTACTTGCTCCGCTTTGATTATTTATACGACAGTGACCACTACCCAATAGCTTTAAATGAATCTGCACTGAGCCCAATGTTAAAACCCATTTTCAGCTGGGGTTATGACCTAGCGGAGTGGGCTCCTTTTTATCAGGCCATAGCCATCCCACTTTCTCCCACTTCAATAAGTGGTTTCCGACTATTGATGATGTCTTTAACTTCTTCCAACAAGTTATCATCACAACAGCGAAGCTTGTATTCCGCAGGTAGGCGTTCGGCAACTCCTTGGCAGTCCCAAGAATGTGCACAAGCTAACCGGAAGAAGAAAAACTCTACAGGCAATACAAAAAGACCTCACCACCTCAAACATGATTATCTTTAAAGCAGCTGCGGCGAGATCTCGCCGAATTAATCACCAAACACGCAAACAATACTTTCGATATACTTCGACCGTTAACTCCACAGCTCCCCTTTCTTTTGTGTGGAAGGTTGCACGGAAAATATCTTGCCGCTCCAACAACTCTTCACCCACAGTCCTTCGTTACAGCCCTGAAATAACCGATACGATCTCTGCTCCAGCAGCTGTTGCATATGCATTAGGTTATAGTTTTGCTAGCTACTCTTGTTCTTTTCGCTATCCCAAAGCCTTTCAAAAATTGAGAATTAACACTGCATCGCCAGACTTTTAAACAGCGAAAGGGGAAGATCATACCTATAACCGTCTTCTCACACTTACAAAGTATCAAACTGCACCAGTGAATAGCAAAGACGGTTCCCTTGCTCCGGACATGATTTCTTACATAATGCTGCGTCATATTCACCCTTCTGCATCAGCGTTTTTGCTGGATCTGTATAACAGAATCTGGATCGAATCCTCTTTTCCATCTATTTGGACTACAGCTTTTGTAATCCCTATTCCCAAACCTGGGAAAGCCCCGAAGTTGGCGGATAATCAAAGACCAATTTCGCTGAGCTGTCATACTTTCAAATTAATGGAGAAAGCGGTTTCAGGCTGCCTTCTTCCGCTTTTGGAGAGTCGCCAGGCTTTTTCAAACTTCCAGTTTGGTTTCCGCAAAAATCATTCAACCGCAGATCCCTTGTTAAAATTGGATCATGACATCCGGGAAGCCCTCTCAACTGGTGGGATGGTTCTTGGTGTCTTTTTTGACCTTGTAAAAGCTTATGAGACAACTTAGAGAACTGGGGTTCTCCTTAAATTCCACTCGCTCGGTTTCCGAGGACAGCTCCCTTTTTTATTAAATGCCTTCTGTAAAATAAATCCATCCAGGTTCGGTGCTCTTCTGTTCTATGACGCCACTTTATCCTGGATGAAGGTGTTCAGCAGGGCAGTGTTCTAAGTGTATTTCTATTTGCTCTCGGATTCAACGACATCGTTACTTCTATTCCAGCGACGGTCAATTTTTCTCTCTACGTTGATGACCTTACGCTATATATTGCCGGTGCCGGTTGCCATTCCTTGAACGGCAACTACAACTAGCTATTAAGAATATTTCACAATGGCTTTCATTTCTCAAATACAAAAAATTCAACAGTATTTTTTAAGAAAATAAGGAATCTAAGAACCTGCCACTTTTGTCCCGCGAAGCTAACCTTGTATAGTTCGGCTATTCCTGCAACTTCACAAGTTAAATTTCTAGAACTCATTCTAGATGTCCACGTTAAACTCCTGAAAACCACTTGTTATCGCGTGCTTGACTTATTACGTCATCTCGCCTCAAATCTTGGAGTGCTGATCGCAAGTCCCTTTTAAGTCTTAACATCGCCCTAATCCGATCGAAACTGGATTAAGGCTTCGTAGTATATGGTCACTCCTCCCCAACTCTACTGCATCTTTTGGATCCCATCCAAAACGAGGCGATCCGTATCTCCACTGGAGCCTTCCGATCGTCTCCCCGGGTGAGCCTTGTAATTGAATCGGATGTAATGCCACTCTCTCTTCGAAGGGAATAAATACATCATGTGCACAAGTTATCTTCGCTTTCAAACCACAATACCATCCATCTACTCTAACACCGATTCTGCGAGAGATATCTCAGAATCCTCCTTACTGGCCATTTGTAAACAGTTTATAACATTCTTGACTTCCTCAACATTCCCTTTGCAAAAGGTGCTGCCGCTTTCTTATGATAAAGGATATACACCTTGGATTCCTGCTCCCACCATTTGCCTGGTTCTGACCTCTCTCCAAATCTAGCACCCTGCTGCCTTGTTAAAGGCATCATTTCTCATTCCGCAGTTCACGGTGGATTCACTCGTGTTTACTGACGGCTCTAATACGGGGAACAGTGTGGGTGCATTTGCTGTCTTTCCTGACCGCAACCTCTCCCATCATGCTTCAACCTTTACCGCAGAATTAATTGCTATAATGATTTGCCCTTTCTCGAATTTTACTCCTTAACCAAGACCACTCTTATGTCATTTATTCAGATTCGCTCAGCGCCCTCCAGGCGCTTAAAGCACCCTATTCTAAAAATACAATGGTATCTGCTGTGCAACAATTTCTTCGGCTGTTCCACTCGTAAGAAACAAATCATACTATGCTGGACCACCCTTACGTAGGGGTAACTGGCAAAGAAATCGCTGACAGAGGTCAAAATGGCCGCCTCTTCTTTTTGGTGCTGTTCTAGGTACCTCCCATCAACTGATTACTATCCTGCTCTCCGACAGGGCTTCCAGTCTTATTGGCAAGAGTGCTGGACGAGTGATCAGCGAGAGGCGAAACTCAGAAATATAAAGCCGAACATTGGTGAGTGATCTTCCTCTCACCGACGAAAGCGCCTGCACGAGATGGTACCTGCATGCCTCCGTATTGGCCACACCAATATCACTCACAACCACTACATGTCACGAGACCCTCCTCCCATCTGCAAATTTTGCCGTCGCCATACCCCGCAATCTATTCATCATATCTTCATTAATTGTCCCCAACTGGACCCATTCGCCGTCGTAACATTTTTCTACTTTATGGTCCATAGCACCTTCTAAAAGGTTAACCCATTTCTTATCTGAATCCTCCCACTGTAACAGTAACTCTATTTTCTATCTTCAAGAACTGAATATTCTTTATAATATATGATTTATTGATTTATTTATATAATATTAGACTATTTAATAATGTAAGGGCATCGTTTGATTTATTTTTGACTGAATATTCGTTTCACCATCCAAATTTTCTTTGACATTTAAAATATGTATAAGCCAGGACCCACCCATGGAGTTGATTAATTATTCAACCCAGTGTGGCCGCTTCTCTGTGGGCCGTGGTGGGTCCTGTACATTAACCAAAATATATATATATATATATATATATATATGTTATTATATATATATATATATATATATATATATATATATATATATATATATATATATATATATATATATATATATATATATATATATATATATATATATATATATATATATATATATATATTCTTTCTTTCTTTCTTTATCTTCCTCTTTGCCCCAAGATTGGGGGTAAGGTGCTCTACAAGCATCGGAAAAGAAAAGCAGTAGGAGAACATGACAAACGTCGAAAAGAAAGCCCAGCCTTACCGCCCCCTCTGTACCATTAATTAGTGAGAACTCGTCACAGACAGAAAATCCACCCTAGAGCTTCATGGGACCGCGACGGACCCTCAC
>JABUQX010112735.1:2500-7500 GCA_015478945.1 Trachelipus rathkii | reverse complement strand
TGTACAATAACTACAACACCCCTATACAAGCTAGGAAATGGAGGGGTATAAAGTCTGAATGCCCCTTGACCACCCAACCTTCTGGGAAGCTCCGTTTTATCGACTCTGGTCAAATAAGTTTAAGCTTCGATCAGAAGGGCACGCAGAAACTGATAGGCAGGGACGAATTACTTTACCAAGGCCAACTATGAAACACTCAAGTTCAGATAACTGTAAAAGGAATACCGCCTGGCCCATACGCCTTCTTGGTATTCATCACAAGAGAACAGTTGACATTAGAAAGCTAGACAAATGAGTTGGATGTCTGGAAACGTCTAAAGCAGAACTGATGCAAGTTTGAGTGAGCGGTCAACTATAGCAGCAGGGAAGACAGAGGAAGAAATGTCGGAGATTGGGCACGAAATGTAAGCAGTAAGAGTTTTGGCTGTTTGAACACTACAGTTATTCCGGTAGGCAACATCGCTGTGACGATTAACCTTTCAACTGTTGAACTAAAATTTAACTTTTTTGTTAAGGGAGAGAGAATTAAATATACACATCCACATCAGAGAGAATCTCCCGTTTGACGCAAGGCGTGGCCCCAACCCAATGAAGCAGTAATCCTTTCAAAGGAAGTACAAAAATAGTCCGGCCAAAGGGCAATGTACGGTATATAATTTTCTTCATCGATGGAGGAGACTGTTCCTTCAGTAAGATTTGAAGAAATTGAACAGTGACCTTAACAGTAAAAGTAGAGGAATGGAAGTTTTGAAGAGGTTTGGTGTATTGGGTTCTTGAAGACGAATAGCTGCAATATTTGTTCTTTGAGAAAAGGTTAGAGTTCCTAAAACAAAGCCCTTTTTGATGGTGAACATAGAAATGAGAATTAACCCGACATGAGAAATTTTTTTTTTTGAGTTTAGATAGGAAAATCTAGGTTGAATAGCTGCACAGATAAAAAAAAGAAAAAAAGAAAGAAGACTCAAAAATACTATACTTTTACCATTAAAATCTGTCCCGTTCCATCTCCAAGTCTTTACACAGGAGCGGTTTCCGCCATCAATGGAAACATATTTTGGTACCGTACATTAGTCACTTTTTCTTCTTGCATTGAAAATCTTACCGCTTCATTAGGTTTGGGCCTCGCCTAGCTCTAAACAGGAGATTCTCCCTGGCTTGGAACTGTGTATCCGTAAACTGACAGGGGGAGTCGGAAGCCGAGATTTTTATATGTGGCAAATGAAAATTATATTTGAAATTTTGATCTTAAATCTGTTCCAACAAGAAATATATTTAATTAACACGTTTAGGTAACGATATGTTAATTTTCCTTTTTTTCTGATTATTTTAATAATTTTAATATTTTTTAGGGGTCTACGAATTTGTGCCAGCGGAAGAAGGAAATTCAATGAGACTACAAATAAACGCTCAGAATTGTATACACTGCAAAACCTGTGATATAAAGTGTCCTTCCGAAAATATTAATTGGGTTGTTCCAGAGCCAGGCGGCGGCCCTGCTTACGACGGAATGTAATCATTAGGCCAAATATTTGAGTGTACCCTATTGCTAGCAATAGGTAGTTAGGAGACGTGCAATGCCTCAATCAATGCAATTCACTTTTAGATAATTTTAAGTAGGGTTTTAAATAATTGGTTATAGGTTTCAAACAAAATGCGTGTTAATGTGGGTGGTACAGAAATTGCTGATCGTTCGAAACGACAACATTGAAGGGTAAACAAAATCGCTTATAATAATTTTTAATATTTTCACAACATTGGTCTATATATTAAAATTTTCTAAGAAACTACTATACAAAGCAGTGTCTAAAATTGATATTAAAAATTTCCAGTAAACTATTATTATTAAGCAAAGTTGATCTTACATTTGCTACTCTTGTTCATTAAATTTCCTATGACAAAACATTTATTTAACTTGTAAATATATGTATTAATAAAAGTTTTTATATTTAATTAAAATCATGTATTTTTGTACAAATTTTTTTTTTAAAGCTACGAGTAGATGCTCTTTCTTTATTCCCTAAAAATAATAATAATAGAGGAGGTTGCACACAAAGCGGCAGCTTTTAGGGCGCGTCCAGATCGAACGTAAAGCCGACCACACACTCGACGGAACCACCAGATTTAAAACTCCATGAAATTAAGAGATGGTAATAGTTGGGATTTTGCGTAATCTGACGAAATAAGTTTTTTTTTTTATCTTTCGTCCCCACGTGAAAAAAAAAAAAGCGCTGCCAAATCTTTAATATATATTCCCTCTAACAAATTTTTTTTGTTTAAATTCGGTTTAGGACCCATTAAGTTCAGGTTATAAATTTTATTAAGTATACACAGAAAATCTGTGTCTACTTCACACTCATCGTAATCTTATTTATTTTTCGAACGTAAAAATATATAAAAGCACCGAATAACTAATTACAAGTGGCAGGTTGGTTCATGCCCATTTCAAAACATTGAATAGTTTTAAAATATCGATAATTTTGAGATTACGCTAAGCCCGACTATTACCTTAGAGATTAATAGACTTAACACATGCTCATAATAGGCGGCTGACTTTACGTTCAGTCTGGTACGCTCCCATAAGCAGGCATTTTAATTCGTTATGCCAGACTAAAAAGGGATAAAAGGAATGATTGCAAAATATCTTCGTTAGTATCTAGCAATAGCATCACAACTATATTCTTTCCAATATCTGTGTTTTTGAGTATGTACATAAACATATAAAGTTTTTGAGTATGTACAAATTGTACATAAATTAATTTGGCAAAGAAAAAAAAAACATTACGCTGCATTTTCATAACATTTTATATCACTGTTTTGATGTCTTTTGAAACTTGCTAACTGGGAGAACGTTCTCGAGCAATGCTCGCACTGATAAACTTTTTTCTCTCCCGTGTGAGAAATCATATGTTTCTGTAGATGGACCTTCTGAATGCATTTGAAGGAACACTGACCACACTGAAATTGTTTCTCTCCAGTGTGAGTTTGCATATGACGATTTAAAATAAGTTTTGTGACGAAACGTTTCGGACAATAAGAACATGCAAAGGGTCTTTCCCTCGTGTGTTTAAATCTAGTATGGGTAGTGACCCTGGATTTGTCGTAGCTCTTGTAGGGGCAGTAAGCGCAGTGATGAATTAGTTTATTGCTTGTACTTCCATAGACGTCGAATCTTGATTCCTGCTTTTCTTGTGTTGGAGGTGATAAAAACTTGGATCTCTGCTGATAATTTGGTAAATGTTCTTGCGAGATGCACTGAATCTGGAGAGCAAAAGATTATTTTAAAATGTTTATATATTCTTCCCATCATGGCAAAATTAGTGAATATGCTACAAATTTTAATTTATGTTAAATCCATACAAGAGTTTATATAACCAATAGATACTATCAGTGTTGAGCTGGAGCCCGTTCCGTTCGCACCGGTAGTTAACTCTTTTGTGACTAAGGAGAGAACCGGTTCTTAAAATTATGGCAGCTCATCACTGGATATTGAATACATCTTTAGTTTTTACACTATTAATAATAAGTTTGTAACTAAAACTTTAATCGTTTTTAGGGCAAATAAACCTAAAGCTATTAACACGATTGTATTTATTTACATAAAAAATAAAAACAATAAAAATTTAGCTCTAATATTATTACTATAAGAATCAAAAAATACTTTAAAAACAAAGTGATTTATAGACAAGAAAAAATAATTCAGAATTAATTTTTTTTTCTTTTTGTACATAAATTTTAGCTTTCATAACACTTTTCCTCAACCATATGACTTCTCAAACTTTCCAGCTGAGAAAATGCTTTAGAACAATGTTCACAATGAAACGAATTTTTCTGTCCTGTGTGACTCAACATGTGTTTCTGCAGATGAACTTTCTGAATACACTCAAATGAACAAAGGGAACATTTGTATTGTTTTTCTCCAGTATGAGTTCGTATATGACGAGTGAGTATAAGTTTCGTGACGAATCGTTTAGGACAATAAGAGCAAGCGAAAGGTTTCTCCCCTGTGTGCTTAAACCTTGTGTGCAAAGTGACGCTTGCTTTGTTGTAACTTTTATAAGGACAAAAGGAACACTTATGAAATATGCTTTTGGATTTTTTATTCTGTTCTTTGATGTCCGGTAAATCGAGCGGCTCCTCTTGTTCGATAAACGACGAACTCTTAGAATCCTCGTACACTAATTCACTCTGAAGAACAACAAAAATTCATACACATTCGTTTTTTTTTTTGTTTTTGGGGAATAGGTTTTTAAATTATTTTATAAAATAATGTATACGTTAATAAACTTTATAGTTCAACTTATAGATCAGATTCCCTTCCATCATATACTAAATAATAACTTATTTATTTCACATTCTCTTTCTATAAATACATGAAATAAAGGGATTTTATATATATATATATATATATATATATATATATATATATATATATATATATATATATATATATATATATATATATATATATATATATATATATATATATATATATATATATATATATATATTTTAAAGGTATTTAAATGAGGGTTGTTAGGACAGAGTCTGTGAGAATAAATCGAATTCGATTACGACCAAATATTAATTACAATAATTTAATTTCAGACATACCAATATCCACAACCCTTATTTCTAATTTCAAAAAAAATGAGTTAATCTATTTTTTTTTTATTGTCTTGTTTTGTTAAAATTAAGACCTCAAATTAATAATGAGAGCTCCAACTAAAATTAATGTTTTTTTTCATAAATATTTTATAGGAAATAGATGATAAGGCATCACCCAAGACTTAACAGCTATGCTCAATCTTAGGTATACTCCACCGGAACACACTCCTTTATCTAACTCTACAACTTCCTTTGACTTGCTGCACACTTTTCAAACACCTCTATGGTGGCACAATAAGGTCTTACATAAGTGACTGAGTCGCTTAGCACTAGGCTAGGGTTCGATTCCTCGTCCGGATCTTAGGTATTAATTACCTGGAGTAGTTATTCTCCTA